>JAAXOA010002650.1:0-12787 GCA_036561885.1 Salina celebensis
ATCATATCAATTTATTCGACTTTTCTATATCCCATTCTTAAACCAAAAAAAAACTTGACTTTATAGCTGTTTGCCTCTAATTGGCAGTGATTTCAAGCGTCATTCTATCTAGACACCATGGTAAATAAAAACTGTAAGGACATTGTAAACTGCATCTTTATACGAGTTATCTTGATACATACATTTCTATATAAAATGTGCGCAAGACTTCTGGCGCCTTTCAAGAAGGATTTTTGATTTTAACAAATTACAAAGTGGACTGGTGGTAACGCCCATAATAGCTATGATATTGCTATTAAAGTCGCATCACACGAGATTACAAAAAAAATCTTCGGCCAACATCTATATAATATGATACAATATTGTAACAATAAGGATGCACATAAATATCAATATCGATACCTACTTGTGTGTCGATTGTTTTCTTTGTCGACTTACACAATCAGACTAAAACCCGTCGTGAGTTGTGTTGTCATAACTCTTTTTTTTTTAACTTGGTCCGAGTCGTCGTCGGTTGTTTGTGCGAAATTGATTTTTAAAAATAAGAAGACAACTATTTTTATTGCATACCACTCCAAATCGGTTCATACTAGAATTCCATAAGTCTATATTATATTGGCAGTCAGTCACAAAACAATGAAGTTTTTATGGGGCAATACTGTAATGATGGTGCCAACCAAGACAACATTTTTTACATTACGACAATCAGCGCTTCAAAATCGGTCAAGGCAGATATTTTTTTACAATTGGTGCGAAACTCGCAGAAATGAAAAGGGCTAGCAAAAATGATGCCTTGTCAAAAGAAACTATAGCTTCAGGCAAAAAATACCATAATATATTGCAGGCTTTCCTAAAGACGCTTGTTGCGTTTTAATATACACATTGTCATAGAACCGACTGAGTATTAATTATTAAATTTTCATCTAATATGTTACGTGCAATACATTTCTAAATAGGATAAGACACCTGAAGGAAAAAATATATTCGTGATAGTTGATTGTACTACTTGGGTAACTATAGGGATCTTCATTGTTCATTATAATGAGTTGTGAGTACGGCTCTGTAAACCCAACCTCTGGAATGCATAATAATAAGGACGAATATGACAGACCAAAATCGCGTTTGTACTACAATTTTCTCGTGCATTACTCCGTAGATTTTGGTAGTATCTTACTGTGTAGCTGGAACAGGAGTAAAGAACCGGATTTTACGTCCACATATTTCATATTTATCGTCCCGTCTAACGTACACAACTGACAGGTTTTGGATATTCACGAATATTTAAATTGAACATTATCATTATTGTACAGCTCCAAGATTGGGGTTTACTGAGCTGTCCAGCTTTACTAGACCTTATAAATATAGAAACTAATCGACACTGTTACACACAGCATGAAATCGTAAGCAAAAATACAAGCTCAAAATACTTTTGGAAAGCTAATGTTATTGAATAGCCGCAGTGAAATGGCTACGGAGCATTATATTGAGTCAACCGAGGTGCGAAACCGTCTTTATATCAAAACAACTGATTAGGCACAAGTTTGCTAATATCTGGTCAATAATATTATGATTGTCCTATATGACATGGGTTCTAGTTTCCAGTGATGGTGAATAAGTGCAATTCGGAATAGACGGAACGGTTACTGGAGACAAATTATATATGATATGTACGAAACAGTTTAATTGAGTCTATAATTTTAAAAGTTTTAATGTAATATATTTTGAAAATATGTTATGAAAAATTGTCTAATCAAAACCAATAATGCTTGCAAGCGCGGCATTAATAGTAGTACTGGCAGCTCTCTTTCACGGAAGCTTTGCGCGAGAATTCGTCCGAGTTGTTTTTATTTATTTCGCAACTGGAGTTTCAGACTTCAAAACATTTTTACTGTCGAAGATTTTGAAAAACAGCTATCCATAATTTCATCGGTTGTAATCAAGAACCGCAAAAAGCTATGTTCAACTTAACGTTCAAATCATGGTGAAATTAAAACGGAAATAATAGCATTTTGTGGTTAGTTGTAGTTGTAATGTTACAAAACATGTATTTGTATAGTGTTTTCTTTTATTCAGGGCAAGATACAAATGTGTTACTCTAGTGACTATGAAAAAATCCATTGGCGCCTACATTTCAGATCATTAGTCTTTGTACTCGAGTTCTTACGAGAAATGTCTTCAATATACATACTCGCAAAACTTCTTTTGAATAGTATAATTTATAATGTGAAATGCTTACCTTGGGCCGTAGCGACGTGAAATGATAGTAGCGCTATCAACAGAAGCGATGACCGTGAGATGCCAAAAATATCAGTTAATCTTCTTCTCCTCGTTGATGGGTTTATTGTATTCGCTAAAACGAGATTCTTTCTGATATTCATTGTAGAATTTGTGTTGGTGATTATGCTCCTTTCAACAATACTTTCACTGCTTTCTTTTCTTCTCCAGTGCTCTCTGAAAAAAAAAAACGAATCAATATTAAATTTCTATAATATTGCGATAGAAGTTTCATAGAATATGAAGTTTCGTAGAAGTGCATATATGCGTACATATTTATTGCTCAACGTACGGCTCAAATTAAATTGTGTTGTTTGTTTTTCATTTTGTTTACATGAACTGTTAATAGAAAGTGATTGAATGCTATAAAAACAAAAACATTTGTATCGTACTTAGGTTGAAACAACCTGACTAATGCACGCAATTAGTGAGCAACCGAGTACAACAACTTGTAATGACTCATATCCATGGAATATCAATGAGTACACATGTTACTTTTGCCGTGGTTTCTATTTTGGAGCTCAATTGTCGATACGTTATACATAGTCACATCTTCATCTGCACTTGATGAGTAATAGCATGATGTTTCATATCAAGATCAGATGCGTTTTTAGTTGTCGAAAAGCCTATTCCCATTTATTTTCTTATCACAAAACTAAAATGCAGTTCATCGTGAATTGCAAGACACATTGCCACAAGAACCATTTGTAAATCTTACGATTGTAGGCGATAATAACGTATGCATGATTTTAAAAACTGCAAGTGGAATTTCATGAATTTTTGTTAGGACAAGTAGCAGTACAAGTACTACATACAAGTGTAGGGTGGAGTAACCGAGAAAGAACTCTTTGCATATATCTTGGTGATGTAATGGATACGCGCTGTTTTTCATTAATTGTATAAACAACCTTGCTACCCTGTTATTTATCTGAGCCGCTGTGAATCGCTAATCTAATCATCACCATCGCCACCTAGATCATTCTCGGCATCTTTAAAGCTGTTGCAGTTGTGGTTTCTCTAAGCATAATTAAACAGCTTTTGAGATACACATTAAAAACCATCGGCAATAATAGTTACTTTGCCATTTCAAACTGCTTAATCAAACAAAACACACAGTGAGCGCAGATCTACTGTCTCGGTGGTCCTTTTTTTTCTTGTCGGTATTCAGTCATAAAGTAGGTTTTTAGTGAAACTGAACAAGCAATGGAATGACATCATGATGACATGACTAACTCGTCTACTTTATAACTCATTTCTCTAAATACTTGTTTCAGTAGCTTTTTTTCAAAATTTCATTGAGACATAATATGTGGCTAGTCCAGACTCCAATGTCCATTGGCACTTCGTAATGGATGTTTTGCATGCGTTTTTTGTCTTGAACCCAGCTAAAATCCATGCTCTTGTTTACACCACAGGAATTGGTTACGGATATATGGATGACTTTTATGCAACTTTGTTTTACAATCAGACTCGATTTAATTCACAGACAAGCCAGCCGAATATTTGAAACTTTGTTACGGTTTTTGAATCAGTAACTAACCACGTCCATACGCACAATATAATATCAGTACCCAACCCATGCTGTTACTCGGTAACAAAAGTGCGCGTGCTGGAAATGAAGGTTGCAAAAGTTCTGTATTTTGGCATTTTGTATCGCGTATTATTATTTTTAAATGGGAATAATAAAACCCATTAAAAATGTAGTCGAGTGAAAATGGAGACATAAAGGGGTTTGCCGTCTGTCCTCATGTTTCTTAAGATTGTTGCTGTGTGTACTGATACACCTTAGCTTAGGTCCACAATCCACGTCACCGTATTATGTCTTTATATATATCATAAATTATAAATGCAAATTGCCTGATGACTTGTACATGATTATAATATGGCAACTGTGATTGGCGACGCGTGCCTCTTCGATAGAGTATCGTGTCGTCACAAGTGCTATCAGCAGTAGTACGACAGACAATCCTATCTCTACTATGCGATTTCTTAAAAGGCATTATTTACGCATCGTCGTAAATTTAGAGATGACCTACCTACCCGTATACCTGTCGAGTCGCCAATTTTTTGCCTGTATTGCATGTTTATATTTTTTTATAATATTTGCTGCTGTGTGTATATATAATCATTTTGAACCATTTGTGCAAAAAAGATCTACGTGTGTATCTAAAAACGAAGAAAAAAGTAATTATTAAAAAACAAGAACACTGCTTGCAGGTTACTTAAACTTTCTTAAATTACAAGTCATCCCCTGGGAGATTATTAATGAATTGTGATAGATTTTAGACTCCTTCCTGGCGCCTTTTGTTGCCGCCATTTTTTAATGTATCTTCAAATAGATTCAGAACATTTTAACGCGTGCCAAACCAATTCGTCTATGTTGGTACCAGTTGCAAATTAAAAGGAAAACTACTACATTGCATATTACATAACATGTTATTTTAGCTAATTACGGTAAATATTATGTCAACCATGACTTCATGTATGAAGTCAGAGCAAGGTTATGTAGTGAAGATTATGAAAACAAAAGTGAAATGCTTGAATGTAACGTGTTAAGTAATTTGAGCCTAATTGCAATTCCTTCTTCTCATCTCTGTTCCGTTAAAAGTAAACAAAATCTTTACTTTCTTGTTTTCATATCAGTATACTACTTAACCAGACGAAGATAAAACTGGTATGGTTTTCTCCGAAAACACGTGCTAACGTTAGATGTTTTGTTACATGCCGTCTAAAATTAGAATCGTCAGACCGATAAAAAATCAAAGCCTAAAGAAATCTGTCGGACTGCATCATTCATGTTCGTTGTGTTTTTTTGAGTTGATGCACGGATTACACAAGGCAACAGATTCAAAGAGAAATGTTTGACGTTTACAAATGAATGAGCATCTGTTTCAGACTATTCGAATTTTTATGGTTGATGGAATGTGGAAAAGTTAACGTATTTAATGTACTATTTTAAGCAATGCAGACAATGAACACAAATTTATTTATAGTTGTTTCATCCTATTTTTGTTATGCGCTATGGAATTCTCCACCAGATAAAAAGACCACATGTCAGGAAGCTCTACTAGGTAAGACAAGGAACAACTATTCGCTAACATATTTATCACTTACTTATCACAACAATAAGATTGTGCGGCCGTGTGTGGGCCTAGAAACTCCCAGAAACAACTTTAATAGTCAATACGAATAGAGTAGACCACTTGCTTGGGCACAGCTTTGGGATTCATGTTATTGATTCCAAACTGAATTGGAACGTTTTCTACACAAAAACAATCCTACCAAGAGAAAATGCTGAAAAGATCTACTGAACTGTATTCAGAATTTTTGTATTCCCATGCATACCGCACTATTATGAACTAATTGCCTTTTAATATGCCT
The DNA here is from genome assembly GCA_036561885.1 of Salina celebensis. Classification (NCBI taxonomy): domain Eukaryota; kingdom Metazoa; phylum Arthropoda; class Collembola; order Entomobryomorpha; family Paronellidae; genus Salina; species Salina celebensis. The sequence continues at coordinate 5,656 of JAAXOA010002650.1, forward strand.
GGTGCTAAAACTATGGATATGTACCAGAAGATGCTACTACAACAACAGAGGGTTAAGTAACAGGTAAGAAAGGTTATGCTAATGATAATTGTTTCCTTTGAAGTAATGATAAAAGGTGTGAAAATACCTGTCATTAGAAAGTTTTCAACGAATGCAATGTAGTTCATGATAATAAAGGTTGCAGTTTTTATGGCCCGATGTGCTACGCTCATTTTGCTGTGACAGATGTAGATATGGAAAATCAAAATACCTTTAGGTTTTTAAAAACAATAAGTTTATCTCTTCTGCCAGCTGTAGCTTAGCTGATTAAGAAGCTCAGAGCTACGGTATAACGAAACATAATTTTCCTCAAGGGCTACAAACATTCCAGAGTTCCAAGGTGAGATTAGTAGCGAATTTGATTATCCTTAACGTGCGCTTAATCTAGGAAAACTCCACAAAATGTACGAATGAGATGTGACGTGATGCCTTCAACGCACTCAAATGATTAACATGCTTGCTATAATTAGCTCAAAGCAAATCATAATTCAACCTATGATATTATATGTATTGCACATTTGTATGTACATATTACCATTGGCAAAACGACTATACAGTATGTTTTGATAGATAAGTTTGCAACTTGAATGAATTATAAATATACAAAATATAGTGGCATTCTCGGCCTTGTGTGGTGTCAACCACAAAGCACTTTCTGATCGATGAAAAAACTTAAGGCCACACTACAATACTCCCAGCATTCCTTTTTTCACGTTTTAAACTATTCTCAATGCATTTTTTGATTCTTCTGTGCGTGTGATTCAACTAAAGTTTCACTTTATTTCGGAGAGATTAGGAGTAGTATGTGATGCTCATATGAAACTGATTGAATTTGTACACTTCCTATTTCAATCAAAGAGAGTATAAGAGAAGAAAAAGTCAACCAAGTTGATTTATGCGCCCCACTTGGTTGTAGTAGGCGCCTTTGTGTCTCATTCATTTCTCTTGATCTGCTTTACAACATTTTCCTCTAATGTGTTGTACTCTTTGGTAAGCCTCTTTGTAGCGAAGAATAACTCAAAATGAGCCAAGTTATTACAATTTTTCATCATAGTTTGAATAATAATGGTTGAACCATCGGGTGAGCGTTGGTACAATAGCAGATAAAACCAGTACGGCAAATATTTTCCTCAGATGAGTTGTAATGGGAAAATATGTGTTATTGAAACCGCCCTGGATTTGATCCATAACAACATGGTACAGCTCGCATTTATCATCAAAGGATTTACGAACGATTGATAAGCTGTGACAGACCGAGTATTACATAACAATGTCAGTCTTGAAGTAGGAAGATTTCTTCTCCTTTACCTTTTATCTTTCTTGATCCCTCATTATCGCAGTATCAGTATTTAAAACGGACGATCATAAGCGCGGAAAATCTTAGGAACGGTTTTTGTTTTTTGTCCCGTTTCCACCAGCGAGAAGTTTTATATTCAAAGTTATATCGACTGTTATTTGTACATATATAATTTACAACAACAATTTAACGCTGTAAATAGCCAAGGAAACATGTTTCAGTTATCATTTATCTTGTAAATCGTACTTGAAATGCAGTTACCGTTCCACAAGAAAACCAGCTCGTGTTGTGATATCTTACTGAATTGTTCTACGTACAGAGTTGTTTAGCAAGAAAACTATTTGGTCCGAGAAGCGATGCCACTAGAAAAATTTACTTTACCGATGGTAATCTGTAGAGAATCACATCTCCTGTACCTATTATTATTATGCTGATTAACTAAAGCTAGTGATAATATTAGGTTTTGGAGTTGATGTTTTTTGTTGTTGTACCTCTCGCTTGATCTTTTTAACAATCAAATCATGTAACTTTTTTTCCCTTCTGCAAAATTTATATTCAAAAGTAAAAGAAGGCAGACGCCTTTTTCAATCAGAACAGTTATCCCATCTGCATAATGAAACTTTTTGTTGCTTTGATTGAATGTAAAGTATTAAAAAGCCATTAAAAGCTAAACCAATATGATTAAAAGCAGTCGACAAGCTAGCCACACCACCAGGCCAATCATATATATATCTATCCACTCTCGGACAAGAATTCTCGGTCGGTCGATCGTCAACAACATATAGCATCTTGGGTTTTATAGGTAGTGAAGACGAGAGAGAAAAATGTTGAGCGAAAAGTAAATGATAACGATGACGAAGAATTAAATATGAAAATCTCAGTGAAAAAAGAAACAAACCAGTGTAACAACACACGAAAACGATGCATGCGGTGAGGGCATGAATGAATCATGAGGCTTCTTTTCTATTGCACATTCTGGTAGTTTTACTTTGAACCTTTCTTCTTCTTCAAACATATTTTTTGCCCTCATCCAACTGGTCTTGCACTTTGCACACTTATCAAAATGATCGATGCAGTCGTATGTATTGTGTAATGTACATATATGCTTTCTATTAAGTTGTGTTCCCATATTCATTCTTTTGCATAGGATAATCATCTTTCAAAGAGGAAAAATCAAAATATTATTTCAGAGTCCATTTTTTATCCAAATTGTTATTTTTTTACAATACAACTGCTACGAAAAATTGTATGAAACTGTCTCGAGACATAATTCGAAACGAGATGGCTGTTGCATATGTATATGAGTAAAAGTAAAAACTGAATCGACTGATCAAGATGACATAGTATATATAAATTATCCATGGTTTTCAACTCGTTGGAAGTAGCAAACCACGAACCCTTTACGATGTCCCACTTGAGTTTTTTTTGCGGATGTGATCCCAAAAAATTACCAATTTTTAGAGCTTATATGACAACTAAATTAAGAGATTTTAAAACTTACCGTATTGTGCAGGAATTTTCTTTATGGTGGGCTAAGCTTCTGCTACAACAGCAACCAGGAACTGATGAGGATTTCGAAATATTTGAATTCATCGTTCTTTCAGGCAAACAGAATTTTTTATCTGTAGGATCACTATAATTGTTCGAGTTACACAAACCACAGTCACTACTTTGAACCTTCATTATATTATTGTTCCAGAATAGATGAATGCGGGACTTTTCGCAGTGGTTCTCCTTGTGGTAATCGTAACCGAGATTTTTCATTGTAAATTTTATTCCACAAGTTCAATGGCTTTAAAAATGTCACAATACGTATTTTGTATTCGCAAACGTTACAAAAACACTTGTTGAAGAAACTGACGATTTGAATTTTCATTCCTTTCTCAAAACGTATTTTGGCTGAGAGTTGAACGGTTAATTGAAGAACGTTATTGCAGACGCCGGTGAATCCAGAGACAAAAAATAACAAACCATGAACTTTATCCCGAAAAACCCCGATTTCTCGACTGCGTTTTTTCTTTAGATTACTTACGGATGAATTTGGAAATTAAACCCAGTTTTTGACAATTCAATTGGCTTGGTTTAGGTACTAATGAGTCTCCATTACAAATAACTTATTAATTCCGCGCAATACAAAATTTACTTTAACGTTGCTTTCGCTTTAATCATAAATGTACTCAAAATATCATTTTCATTTATCATTGTTGTGATGACGCAGGCAATCTTAGTTGTTTAATTCAATGATCGTAGATCGTCATCATCATGGATAACTATCAGTTTCTTGAAGAACAGTCTCTTCTCCTTATTGCTGTTGTAGAAGTGGAATGAATATTTTATTGAATGAAAAAAATAGGAAGTATATTTCTTGTAACTTAAAATGAACGTCCGCTATGGTCTTTAAATGTAGTTGGCAGCCAGGTGTGCCTAGCGTTAATTCTTTTAGCAAGAACACACGAAACACTTCTTTATCTCTTGCACGGAAAATCTATATAATCTTGGTCAAATGCCTATGAAGCAGTGAAGCTACTTACTTCCTTCCAAAGTTAATTTCATATATGTGTTTTTTTGCGTAAAACGTAGCACAAACATCAAGACCTCGACAGATACACCATACTGTTCAACTGATAGTAGAGTTATACTTCCTCCTCCTCCTTATAATTCACTTGGTCACACTTTGCACGAACATGCATTGTTTTATGCGTAATATTTTACCGATTGAAACAACGGTATAAAATAGATATTAATTTAGTAGGCATTACAGAACCCACCAAAACGTCCATTTGTCTTTTGGCTCCTTTCTATTGCTGAAGTCTACACGAATGTTTCTGATACGGTTCAAAACTGGACAAAAACAGATAAATTTTGAAAATGGTTTTAAAAGTTATGACATTTGAAAAAAATGTAGTGTTTTGCTTGAAATTAGTATTGCTGCTGAAGTAGACAGGTTCAGCAACTTTTCCCTTTGCTTACTCCAATGAACTATTTTGCAGTGTTGAGTTATGGGGCGAAGTGACTCCTTCTCAGAATCGACAGCAAAAAGGCATCCAAACTTCTCTTTGCGATCTTTCTGCTTGTAATCCGAATTGAGGACTACTTGCAAAACTCTATCTTGCTACGACTTTTTACTCGTCTGAAGATAGAAAACAGCTAAACACATAGATCCAGCTTATAGGTAATATTTTTTATATACATAGGTATTACTATGTGGCATACAAATTGAAGATTTACAGATCTTATATACGTCTCATCGCTTTTTACAAAACAATAAGCAGATAACTGTTTGGCTCTGTCCGTAATGAGTGTAGTATTAAAAATATAGGGATACTATTATAATATAAGAAATCCTTTTGCGTTTGTTTGACCAAATCTCAACAAAAGTTTGAAGACGGTGAGTATGAACAAACAGAAATAGTATGAGAGCTGAAATCACTCTGAACACTGGAAGCTCTGCCAGCGGACTGAAGCAAAGTTTCTCATGTGGCTGGACTAAAAAGCAGCGATGCCTAAGTGAATTCCGGCATGNTGCCTAAGTGAATTCCGGCATGTGTATGATTGTTCCTCAAATACGAGTAATAGAGTGCGTTCTGAACGGTGTGCCCGTTGCATAATATGGAAACACTCTTATTAATTTGCTAGATGTATCATGGGTTTCAAACGGATGAATCATTGAAAAACACATTAGGCTTCTATAATTTTGGGTAAGTAAAGTAGTGCTTGTGCGTATTTCATAGGGACAGGAGCGGATGAGTTATCTTATGATCATTATTTTTTTTCATTCGATAACCATTAAGAACCGTTGGTGAAATTGTCACATTTCATAAAATATGACATGATAATTGCATGAACTACTTGGTTTTACCCATTGTACATTGCACATTTGACATTACCAAATCCAAATACTAATATGCTTTGCTAACGCCAATTTCTTTGGAAATATATACGGTTGTTGATAAGGAAAACACGATGACACTTAGGAACTAGAAAAGCTGTGAGTTTTCAAAATGAACGAATTTGACATTAGCTGGGCTGTTGACACAGTAATACCTTTAATTACGTTTTACCTTGTATATTTCTGTTCACGTCAAACCATGATGTAAACTTGATGAAAAAAGTGTAACTCGTTTATGTCTATTTATAGAATATTTAATATCTTATCTTAGGCAGATGCACAAGTGAAAGAGTTTTCAATACAAACAAGCTTAGCGAATGAGAGGAAAATTATCGAAAAACCAACATTATTCGATAACATCAAAAATACACTCTTACATCCAGTTGTATGAAGACGCATTCAAGTCTGTCATCATAATTTATCGGCTCACTAATTCAAGACACATTGGAGTCCTACATGTGTTTGAGGGGAATGGGATATCAAAGGATATATTTCAAAGATACTCTCCATACCCATGCAATTCATTGAATGTTGCTTTACCCTCAGCCGTCCAGTCAGGCACTTGAAATAATATTCCTGGAATCGAGCGTCCAGTCCTTAAGTATTTACCTGGACCCAGGTACGTAAATTAGTTCTTTGGCGTTGGGTTTCATGCGTCGTGATTCAAACCTCATACAATAAACATAGAGACCGTGTGACCCGCGGATGGCAGTAGCAATTGTAAATGTAAACAATGAAAAACCATATCATGCATATTATAACATAATATAAATAGATTAAACAATTATGGCACTGTAGCTCATACGTACAAGTATTGACCCCAACAAGCAACAAGCAGTAGGCATGTATGTTTATTTTCATGTCATTGCTACTAGTACTTTTAGTTTAACTATTTTTTAAACACAAATATACCCATATAAAACTACATGCAAAAGATCCGAATTATGAATCTATCATCTATCTATTGCCACAGAAGGTAGAAACAGAAAGTTTTTTAATCTTTAGTCTGCATTTATCATTGCTAAACTGATTAAAAGATCTCAGTCAATGGATATCCTTTTGCACCTTTCTGATTCGCGAGTAAACAGGTAATTCTATTAAATGTTGCATTATATTCTATGTTCATATTCTATATTCTAATTACTGGATGTAAATTAACTTATCAGACATTGTCGAGTATCTACTGAAAACTGCTTCTAGCAATGAATAACAGTATCACTAATTGATAAGTATTGCGGAAAATCCATATTACAAGGATAATATTAATATTCATAATCCATTCAAACACTCCTTGCCGGATCAAACAATGTATCCGCCAAAAATTATTCTAATTAAATGATTCTAAGATTGAATGCATGCACGGGTATGGTAAAAAATGAAATGGAAGAGTCAAGAGACAAGCCATCTCATACATCATTGTGATGTGTTGAGGTGACGATGTTAATGTAGTAGATTGTTATTGCATTATAAGCGTTTTCATTGTTATTCTCTTTGCATGATAGACTGGCAGTATGTGTGGCGGTGAAGCTGTAACCATAGACAATAATTGATGCTCGCTTGCATGGTTAGTTGCTTTTACGATGGGGATAGTCAAGTTGGGCAAGTCGCCATTCGAAGAACAACTTTTGAGACGAATGCACAATGAGATCTAGGGATGATATATCGATCGACTAAGTACTTACAGTCTAAACACGTAGTTGTGTTTTAGCTGGTCGAAATGATTGAGTGGCTTCAATTTCATTGACCAGTTTCTTATCGTTGAGACAGAAATTGAATCGCCGGAAGGGGAAAACTAAATGAATATATCCAGAGGCGTCGGACCACTGGTACCAACTGGTACGGCGTACCAGTAGGGCCGGGGTTGTATCGGCCCCGAAGGGGCCGGGACAATTTCAATAGACTACTTT
>JAAXOA010002651.1:0-12787 GCA_036561885.1 Salina celebensis
ACTTGATCACAAATGTATTTGATAAAATGAAAACTGATCTACTTATTCAGCTCTTATCTTGTAAAAACAAAACTAAATTCATCATTCTCTCCATTAATGAACTAACAAATTCTGCTTTGGCTACATCATCAACTTGGCGAAACGACCCAAAATAAATACAAATGGGTCTTGTCGCTCTTACCTCCCGATTTAGGATTCGGAACTTTTGTTTTAAACTGGTAGGAACGGTGTGCATTTCATATTTCCACTGCCGAATTAAATTCTTACTCAAATAATAGGATTTTGTTACTATAGGGTAGATTATCACAAACAAGATGGTTGCAATAAGAGTCTGAAATATGGCGATCCAGTACAATTTCAAAGGCAAAAATTTAGTTCCCATACAAGTAGCAGTTCCACACACTAAAAGAATTGCATAACCTATTACATGAAGAAAGGTTGATAGGGAAGTATGAAAGAACTTTCCTGTCACGTGTAACAAGTAATAGTTCTTATACTGATTAACTGCTAGTTTTATACTGTATTCCGAAGTTTGTTGAATTCTAACTAAAGTACTGTCCAGGGAATTACTAATGAGTAGTGCTGTGGTTACCTCAAAATTATTGAATCTAGTCACTTCGATTAGGAAAACAAGAAAAAATAAAATCCTTATAATTCCGTAGGTAGTATTGGAGTAGTTAAAATTGTCAAGCATTTTTACTAGGAAAAAGTTGGGTGGATCTAGAGCCGTATTTGCAAATACACACAGTGTTATTCCTAATCCAGTGACAGTATATGGCAAGAAAAAGTACTGGCTGGATATGCATAGTAATATGACGCCAAATTTATCCCTGGGTCCAGTTCCCTTTAGAAACTTCTGCAGTTCTTTATAATGAAACAATATTATTACATATTAGTTCAATGATATATAAGATATTATCAAGCCATGTGTTAAATTTTAGCTTACCATGAAACAAAGGCTTAATCAAGCCTTTTGTAATGGGTCTAAGCTTCACATTCCTTCTAGTAATGTTATGACTTAAAAGTCGATCCATGTAAACACAAATTTCTTTCCGGTATACATAGTTGTATGGTGCAGCAGATATAAGTGTAGCTCCAACCACAAATATTATCAATGTAATAAGCCAGTTAATTCCAATATTTAAGCGAGGATCGTGAAGCCCAATGTGTAAGAGATAGATACAAACTATCACCATAAGTGGAGGGACGCTTGAGTTCAAAACAATCCATGGTAGTACACCTTTCCAATTCCCTTCAGCATGAAACTGGCTACTTTCTTTCTTCCAGTAAATTGGCGAACAGACATAAGGCCTGTATTCAAACAGAGCTGGATTAAGCGTTAATGTTAGGAACGTAAGTCGAGAAAGCATGATTCTTTGAAACGAAGAAGAGTCTAACTGTAATATGTTTTTTTTACGAGAAGTATGCGCAGAAAATGTTGTTACTTTCCTAATGGATTCTAAAATTTAATGTTTTTTAGAATAATATCTAAGGCATGATCGATCTTATTATATCGTTATACAAAAGTATATTAAGCACTGACTGCGATATAATTCAAACTTTGTGGATAATCAATTGAAGGAGGGATCAATAATTAATATGAAATTTAATTTTAGATATGTGTCTAGATTTGTTTTAGACTTCTTGTGGGTTGCCCATGAAATCCATTTTAATTTTGGATATAAAAATCGATACACGATGTATTTTAATAACTTGTGCCTCCCTAGTCACTAGACGGAATAAATATAATTACGTTTTCCTCCATGATCCATATCCATAACTTTAGTTTATGGCTTTAACATTTAGTGGCTTAAGCCACGTGCAAAATAAAGGCCATTTTAGAACTCCCACAGATTTTGTAGAAGACATTCGTTTGCGAATTAAAAAATGGAAGTAATTGTATAAAACAAAATGAAGTGAGAGTGCATAAACAGTATTATAAGTGTAACGATTTAATTTATTATTATAATAGCAGTTTGTTTTCGTAAAAACGACGGACATGATTGTGTATAAAGCAATACAAATAATTTGACATATCGAATGAACCATTTAGCCGAATACTTTCGACTTTATTCCAATAAGATTGATATAACATTAATTTTTGCAATTAAAATACATCACTCGCACTTGTACAATTCAAATTTGAGATAATCAGCATACATATCCCTACGTAACCGAGTCTTAATATACAAATACACGAAGTGTTCATAACTTCCATAATCTAAATCAATTTCGTTTTTTCCTGTATTGTTTTTGCGAAGAAAGTTTAACTCTACCCAATCTTAAATATTTTCGTAATAGAGTCCAAAGTACCTTGACAAGACTATAAATTACCGAAACTATAAGCAGAAACACCCCCAGTAGGAAGATAACTATGTCAATGCTGTGGTATTGAATCATATTCAGCTCCATCGCCGCAGACCTCATATGATAGGCTCCTTTATGTCTAAGAACATACTCTGTCCAAAAGACTGCCCTCTCCAGGGGCGTTTCCTGAGAATCCCGAAAAATGCTCGAGAGCTCCTTCGCCGTTTTCATAAATCGGTCATCATCCAAAATCCTACGAATGTAAGTGGTCAGCTTTTCTTCTGTGATATCAAGGATTTCTCCTTTCAAACCAAACCCTAGTGTCTCCGCTTGTATCATGTTGGAATCTTGGTCGACTATTATAGGAAAATAATACATGGGATAATGAAATTTCAAGATATATTGTAAGAAAAGGAAACTCTTACCAAATATTGGCATTCCCAACACAGGCACTCCATGATAAGCAGCCTCCTCTGTTGACAATAACCCACCATGTGTTATAAACAGTTTAATATTTGGATGGGCTAATAGGTCCTGTTGTGGCAGCCACTTGACTACCTGCACATTTTCAGGCAAACCCTCCATTCCTCCTTCTTTCTCCCATTTCCAAATAACACGCTCCTTCAACTTGGAAAACACGGAGAGAAACACGAGTCTGATTGACTCTGGCATATTTGTAGCTTTCACTATGGATCCTAAACTGAATACAATTACTCCATCCTTAGCACCACTAACAAACTCTTCAAGATCCACAGGCAGCTTCTTTCCAGGTCTACAATGAATTCCACCAATGTCAATAATATTTGGAAGCGCCGGTCGCGGACCTGTTAACGCATGATGAGCGTTTACTAACACAATACTAGTTTGACTTTTAAATGTTTCAAGTATTGAAGGCAACCCCGGGTCTGATAACTTTTCTCTGTATAACTCTTCCAATATAGGTCTGGTCCAACTGTCCAGCATTATTGAAAAATACCAGTTGTAGAGAAAATTTTTGGTACGCTGTTTGAAGGTCATTTTTAACGAAGAAACATCCGCGTTAATAACAAGTGGAACAAAACTAGAAGGCTGGTGAGCTCCCCACATCTCAGCAAACGAGGTAGTTAACGGTAGCGATGAGACTTGAATTATAGGGGCTCCCATTTTATATAATAGTCCTGCAAAACAGTCATGGTAGTAAAGATTCATCACTACGACGTCAAACTTTTCACGCATGACATTTCTAAACTCCTCATTGTGATACATAGTGTTACAATGTTTCACTGTAAATGCTACCGGAAATCGGAAGAGGTTGTTCTGGCGACGTAGTCCAATCGGTTCAGGAAAATCTTTGAAAAGCTCGTCGGCAGATGCAGGAATTAATTGAGTCACATTCTTGTTGCGATCTGGAATCTTGAATTTTGTGGGCGAAACGATAGTCATTTGATGACCTCTTTTAGCTAACTCAACTGCCAACGGCTCGAAAACATTTGCCATGCTTTTTGATGAAATTGGCAGAAGAAATAGTATTCGGCTACCTGAGACTGGAACAGTCCCTCCATAAAATAGCAGTATGGAACAAAAGAACCATATTTTGGGAGGCATTTTGAATTTAGTGAAAATGCTTGACTTACAGTCTCAAACTGAACAGTTACAGAAGAACTCACTGTGAATTAGAGATAACCAAATAAATAGTTTACTGCAAGCAGGGAATGGAAGTTGGGGAATGTTGCGTACATATTTGTATTATGATAAATAAGTATTATCACAATGAAAAGTGCTTGTTTAAGACAAACACTAACATGTGAATGTGCTCTTTTCTTATCGAAAACATTTTCGTCTTATGAATTGCCACCATAATTCCTACTTCTTCTCACTTCTACAACAAGAATAAAATAATTCATTTTTAATTGCATGAAGCTTTCCAGTTTCACTTCAATAAAAACAAAAAGATACTTATTAGAATGTGACTAAAAATTTCTGAACTCTACACAATTATAATTAATAATTAAATAAAATGGCAGTTAAAGAAATCAACTAAATACGCACTAAGCCTCTAAAAATCCGGTTGTGTGCTTTGTTTCCAAATATATTGTTTTTAATGAGTTTTTATGGATGCTTTCTACACATGCCATTATAGTGCTACTCGTGAATCGGTATTTATCCTTGATAGATCAGTGTCGGTGGAAAAGAGTTCCGTTTATTTGTAAGCTGCAGAAAACTTTTGCTAATATTTCAGTGTGTTTTATTTATTTGTAAGCTGGATGTGTTATCGTATCTAGATATTTAATTTCGTAGTCAAAGTACCTAATGAACTCATCCACATCTTTTCGGGTTTTTATTAAGTTGGATTGCTCGAAAATAAAACCAAACTGGAAATAGTTTTCGTACACACCAACTTCCATAATATATCCTAAAAATTAATAGAATGTATTTATTCACTAGGCTTTCTCCAAATACCAATCTTTTCAAATAATATCTTACGTAATCCATTGACACACGGCGGAACTCCAAAAACTAGGGAACTTTGGGAAGATTTGGATTAACAGGATCCAAATACAGCTTTGGACAGGGTTGATCGAAAACACATTCCAGCATATTTGCACAAACGAAATGCCATCGACATACGCGTGATGAAATCTTAAGACAACAATGCTGACTGATTCCTCGATATTATTATTGCGTCTTATTTGGGGAAATATCAAAACTTCCCATCGAGGACGACTTTGGCACCATAGCTTATCAGTCAGTTTGGCGACCTTTTCCAGAACTTGGGCTTCATTATGTTTTCCGGTTTCAGGTTCAAATCCGGGGCAGATATAGACATGCTTGGAAATGTCAAAGGTTTTACGGGAGTTTTCGTAGCACATTAAGCCCCATTTTTGAACTATTGCACAGAGTAGCTTCTCGTACGGTTTTTGTTCGGATTTATTATCGTGAAAGTTCAAGAACACGTTGGCGAATCGGTTTTGCAGTTCAGCCAAATTGAGCAGACCTTTGACGTAAACGAATTACGTGATTGTGAGTAAATTCGCGTATGAGTATGAATCCATCCCCATCATACCTTCCGTGTTTCTCATTAGTTCGTACCGACCATTGAAGAATATCAGAAATATGAATGAAATGCACAACCTGAACACTGTAAATAGCAGAATTATTGGAGAAAATAGAATTAGAAATGTGAAAAACTTAATGAAAGCAAAGATAATATTGAAAATTATAAAAAGTTTGGATTGATGTATTTGGATAGCCATTTTCACAAGGCTGGAAATGAAGTTAACGCTTTGAGAAGAAAATTGATTATTGCAACTCAGGCAAGGTTTCCTCATTGAAATAAATGCAAACGTTTGTTTCTAGTACGAACCTCATTGTAGCAGTTTTAAATATTTCCTTAAAAAGTTCTACAATATTTTGAAATACCGATATTGTTCTGAAGCAAAGTAAAGCTAATTCTTAATAAACAACTCCGTTTACATGTTAGTAACAACCGGTTTGATTGATTAATAGTGTGATATGTAACGCGAACAATGTTCCCACAAAACCTGACCTCTTCTATTTGTACTCACTCACTCACCAAGTAAACCAGTTGTTATGAATAGCTTAGGTCAGCACTGAAATTACTCTGCACGGCATTCACTGGTAGTGTTAATTTTAGTTTATTGCATATTCTGCATTGTCGAATCTAGCTACGATTTGATTCTTTAAGTGCTTGTTATTATCAGATCATATTTTTTATGTGAAATTCCACCTAATTTTTTTGTCAGAAACTGGTATAATTATTATGCTAAATGTGGTTTTCTTGGAATTATCAATCTGATAATGCTCCGAAAAAAGAAGTGAAACCTCGTTGATGGAGTTAACGATACCAATCTTGTGAGTTCTAGAGAATTGACTTAACATGTTTCAAAGGTTATCATTTTCGTGCAAATGCAAATGGGATTTTATCTAGGATATTACCATGCATACTTTAATCAATACTGAGTCAAGCTGAATTCGGATATCAAACAAGAAAATTGGTTTACTTTGCACTGCAAACTAAATTATATGGTATAATTTAATTTAATGGGTAATATTTTAAACACTTATTCACAAATATTGGAGCAAGAACACTAGACTCGGAAAATTCAACATTTGAAGGGCGTCTAATCCAAGCAGTGGTAAATATAATTATGCAGTAAAAATCGCAGGCAACTTCTGCTTAAATATTACATTTTTGGTTTTACAAAACTGTGGGGTTTCACAATATTTTTATCCTCCATCATCATTGGAACATCATTTCATTCTTCCACAGTTTTTCATTGTTCCAATGTGTGTAGTGCTTTTCTAAGAGTATCCATCTAGCCACAATTCATCAAAGATTATCTTACATCTGGAAACATTTTTTTTCATATCTGGGGATACATTGAAGAATGAAATATTAGTTTTCATACTAAACATGCAGTTACCATTTGCTTTATAGCTAAATCTACAAAAATTAACACGTTAATATTGCGAAACATAATATCAAGTTCTTCTTGTTTCAAAAGCATTAAGAAACGTGCAAAACAAATGATGCAAGATCAGTATCATCACCTATCTAATGTAACAGACCAGACCAATGGTTAACAATGAATATCATAAGTCTGGTCAAGAAGACTAAGCCCACACATCAAGAATGTTCTCGAACATCTCAACAGTTACTTGCTGTACGCCAAGTGATTCCAATGAAAATAAGTCAAAGTTCACACGACAGATTTCCATTATAAAATGCACTTTGATTTATTCCACTTGTTTATGCCGACACTATTCACAAACGTATAATATTGCTATCCATTTCGAAAAACAAGCCTCCTCCAGAAAGTTCCACGGACCATGAAAGGGTTTAATTCATGAAAAATGATAAATAAAAACAAATGGTAACACAAATCAAATTCCAGAGATCCCAAAGGTTACCAATCACCCAATACTATGGATATTTTTAAAGGTTAAAGAAAGGAGAACTGGTGCTTCGGACTATATGCTCACTTCATTCCATGTGCGCTTATGAAACTACAACTTTTGATTACAATAAATTGCCAATTAGGATTTTACATAAAAGGTTATCATTCCATATGTATGAATACTGTCACTGTTTTAAATGTCTGCAGAGATTTTCTCGAATAAAGTCGATAAAGAATAAAGATCAGTTATATAAAGAGAAATTGCAGAACATTCTGGGTGTTCATTTCCACTGCTGATTTTCACCTCAGTAATCATGGCTCAGAAAGTAGAATCTCCCAAGTTTTCTAAACCTTTTCAAATCATTTTAGAGTTTACAAAATTTTACACACTACTCATACTATTTTCTCCCATAATAGCACTGTTTGCAATATACAGGCTATGTATTTCCTTAATTTTTATTTTGTTCTACAAAAGTCAGCTCAGACTGATGGATACTTCAGAAGGAATGTTTGGTATGGATTCTTACGCTAACGTCATAACAATAACGTACTTTGTCTACACCAAAGGCAACATAAATATTCAGAATCTTCAGGATCGATTTGTAAATACATTCCTAAACTTCCGTAACGATAAAACTGGAGAAAGACCGTATGAAAAGCTCATTTGTGCCATTATTCCTAAATGGGGGTTTATGTGCTTCAAAAACACCCGGGAAGATTTTAACATCAAGCACCATGTCCGTATCTGTCCAGGATACGAATCAGAGGGTATCACCCACACAGAAGCTGACGTCCTCAACACTGTTGCAAAACTCACCGACGAGCTCTGGCCCCAGGAGCAGCCGCGCTGGGAAGTTCTTGTATTTCCAAATATTCTTCATGACAATGAAGTGCGTAATATCGTCTGTCTCAGATTCCACCATGCCTATGTGGACGGCATATCATTTGCACAAATCTGCCGGAATGTCCTCTTTGATCAGCCATGCCCGAAGCTCTCTCTCGATCCAGTCAACCCAAACATTCCAAAGGTGCCTTGGTATGCACAGGTATGGTCATGGATATTAGTTTTTTTCTTGGGGCCATATGCAACAACAAAGCTTTTAGCAGATAGCGAAGAAAATGTATTTTTTGAGGGACCACTTACCGGAAACAAATTTATTGGAAGAAGCCAATTTCCTGTTTCGATGTCCAAAATGAAAAACATCCGGGAAGCTTTTGGCGTCTGCACAAGTGCCGTGCAACACTCGGCGTATTTGGCAGCAATGTACAAAATAGCAGTACAAAAAGGGTATAAAATTCCAAAGCGTGTTATCGGAGGAGCTATATTTGCACATCTACCTTATCCCAACGAGTTTCCAACCAATCACATTTATTTTGGCGCTGACTACGTACAAATGGGAATCGAAAACGCAAGAAAGAGACTAATTGTTGTGGATCAATTCTATAAGAAGTTGGCGTCGTCAGTACACGACAAAATGGCTAGTGGAATGCTCATTCGAATTGTGGGACTGTTTCCAGCTGCACTGGTAATGAAAACATTTGGGATGATAAGATACTCCTATTTTGTTTCAAATGTACCTGGAATTTCTCAGCCTACGCGGCTACAAAATAATGAAGTTCCTTTGCTTTTCGGTATTCCACCACTTGTCAATGGAATGCGTAAGTTGCTTTTAAATTTATACTTATTTGCCACTAAATATTTCTTTGATTTCGACCTAGTCCATATTTTTTTGATTTTTGTTTCCTTTAGGATACGGGCTGGGTGTAGGCGTTTACGAAAACCATTTCCAGTTTGGATTTCTTTTTGAAAAATCTCAGCTCATAGCTGGTCAAGACGATGTTGATGAATTTATCAACTTCTTTGACAAGGAAATAGAGTATTTATGTGCACTTACAAAAGTTAATAATAATATTTGGAAAGATCAAATTTTGCTTCCGAAGCGGGGAAACAGTTCCAAGTAATATGTTTAGCTTCATATTACATTTGTTATTGCTGTTATTTTTATAACGATTAACCATTATCCACAAAGATAGTTATTGTTTAATTATGTCTTGTTTTTTACACGTTTCTATCATTCATTAAATCATTTCAGAAGCAATGAAAACAATTGCTAATGGTTACAAATCCTGCTGTTGCTCGGACCAACCGAATGAGCTTTCATATGATTATAAAATATTACTTCTGTAGAATCAAATCGTGATTTATAGATAATCCACTTTGCAATATTGGAAAAGTGGCTGAAAAAAAGTACTCGGAGAGAATTGAAAGTCAGGGTAGAAAGCAGTGAAGAAATACCAAAAAAAAAACTTCTAGAAGTTCAATTCGTGATATTCTCATTTTACCACAATTATCTCGTGCAACACAATTACTCATAGCATCAATTTATATAAAAAAGCTTCACCATACAGCATTTAAGTAAAATGTTCACAATTTTGAATCCTCTCCTTGCTCAAAGATGTTACAGTTATGATGTATATAGTTTAGTTAATTTGCATAAATTCTGAACATTCTGACATTCTCAGCTACTTTCAGATGGAGGGTCAACACAGAAGATCAGCAGTCTAGTCATAAAGCCTACGGCCTACTCCACTTATCTTGAATAATTTCGAACAACTCGACATTTGTTTAGCAAACAAGTTAATTTTGGTTCATTTCCCATGTGTATGTTCACGTTTTGTTTTGCTTCATATGATTACACAAGACTTGCCAAGAATCTTTGTAAGCTATAAAAGGCTTTATTAAAGAAACCAGAGATTAATATTGAATTTAAGCATTGACGCTAATCTGTAGATTCACGAGAAAACATCTAGCTACTGACGGTCCTGGTAGTCATCAAATCAGTTTGTAATATGTGCAATTAAAAATTCTGCTAATCGCACGTGGACACGTGTTGCGAAAGGTTATCAATCCATTAATCTATCTTGTTTGCATTATAAATATCTGGAAAGACTTTTCCAAAGCCAAACTGGTTATATAAATAGCAGCCGGGACATTCTGGATTTCCAGTGTGATCTTCACTTCATTTAATTAATTAGGTGGGACCATGGCTCACAAATCAGATTCTCCGCAGTTTCGTAAGCTGTTCAAAATCATTTTCGAATTTATCAAATTTTACACAGCCCTTATACTCGTTTCACCACTAATAGCAGTTTTTGCCAGACAGACTATGTATTTGCACAATTTTTGTTCTTTTCTACAAAAGTCAATTCAGACTCATGGGAACAGCGGAAGGAATATTTGGTCTAGATTCTTACGCTAATGTTATAACCATCACCTATTTTGTCTACACCGAAGGCACCCTAAATATTCCAAATCTTTAGGAAAGATTTGAAAACAGCATTTTGAACTTTAGTTGCACTAAAACTGGAGAAAGGCCGTATGCAAAGCTCCTTTGTGCTATTGTCCCCAAATGGGGCTTTATGTGCTTCAGAAACACCCGACAAAACTTAAACATTAAACATCATGTTCGTGTTTTCCCTCCCATTTAATCAGAGTGCAAAACCCAAACAGAAACGGATGTACTCAACACTGTCGCAAAACTCACCGACGAACTCTGGCCCCAGGACAAACCACGTTGGGAAGTTCTTGTATTTCCAAATATTTCCCGAAACAATGAAATGCGTAATATTATCTGTCTCAGATTCCATCATGCATATGTGGACGGTATATCATTAGCCCAGATCTGTAGGAATGTCCTTTTTGACCAGCCTTGTCCAAAGCTCTTGCTGGATCCTGTCAACCCGAGCATTCCAAAAGTTCCTTGGTACGCACATGTGTGGTCGTGGATGTTAGTATTCCTTCTGGGGCCATATACAACAACAAAGCTGTTAGCGGAAAGCGAAGAAAATATATTTGATGAGGGACCGCTTACCGGAAACAAGTTCATGGGAAGAAGTCAGTTTCCTGTTTCGATGGCCACAATGAAGAGCATCCGGAATGCGTTTGGCGTCTGCACACGTGCCGTGCAGCACTCAGCATACTTAGGAGCACTGCATAAAATGGCAGAAAAGAAGGGACTTAAAGTACCAAATCGTGTTATCGGTGCAGCTGTGTTTGCTCATCTACCTTATCCAAACGAGTATCCGACGAATCGCATACATTTTGGAATGGACTACGTTCAAATGGGAATCCCTAACGGAAGAAAGAGGCTGCTCGTTGTTGATAAATTTTACAAACAATTAGCGACCTCCAAACACGATAAAATGGTAAGTGGATTGCTCATTCGAATTTTAGGATTGTTTCCAGCCGCTGTTTTAATGAAAACATTTGGGAAGATTCGATGTTCCTACTTTGTATCAAATGTTCCCGGACTTTGTCATCCAGCAAGGCTACAAAATAATGAAGTTTCTTCAATTTTTGGGATCCCACATCTTATTAACGGAATGAGTAAGCCATATTTAAAATTACACTTTTGATGGTGGGGAAATTATATTATTTATGTTTCCATTCAGGATACGGACTGGGCGTGGGCGTTTACAAACACCACTTCCAGTTTGGATTTATGTTTGAAAAATCTAAACTTATAAGTAGCCAAGACGATGTAGATGAATTTATCAACGTCTTTGACAAGGAAGTCGAGTACTTGTATGCGGTTGCAAAGCCAAGAAGTAATGTTTGGAATGAGAACGGTTTGCTTCCGAAGCGAGGAAGTAGTTCTAAGTAGTGTTTTAAACTAAATACAAATTTTGTTTGTTGACTTTAATCATTTTACATAAATCATGATTCAGATGTTACAATTTTTTACCAATTCATTTAATAAGACTAAATGAAATAGATGCAAAATTCAAATGTCTCACGTTAGAGTTGGTTTCGGCTCACTATGAAGTATCTTTTACATCGAAGGTTTTATTAGGACACTCACCTGCTCAACAAGGTCATCAAAACGTCTTTCATCAGTATGTCGTATGCTGTTATCAGTTACATTTATCAGTTCCCAGGGTGTAATCAAATATTAGTCAATTACTTCTAGTATCGTAAATTAACACTTTCAGCAGTAAAATTAGCAACATGATCGATGATTTTATCCGCAAAACAAAGAAAAGATTTAGCATGCTAGCTCCAACCCGACTTGATAGATTAAGTTAAAACTTCACGGACCAGGTCAGGTTTTAGATAAATTCTCCCACACTTACCTTGTAGAGTATCCTCTGAAAATTTTGAAAGTATCCTGCATTTATTCTGCTGCTGTTACAGCTATCAAAGAGTTGTTATGAAAGCTACGTAGTTGATGAATTTCTTTGAAGATTTTTTCCGAAAGATATTTATACGTAATTTATGTATCAAGATTCTTTTAAATCTGCATTTAAAAACAGCCCGACTTTTGCTACTCCATCAGATATATTTTACCCCTCAACACAACCAGCTGAAGCAATTTTTTATTTCTTTAAAAAAGCTAAAATAAAAACTCAATAATAACGACTAAAAGATTTTTAAATTGTTTTCATCATGAAGTCAAAAAGTTCATTTTCACGGCTGTTTAAACTTTTCCAAATAGTTTTAGCATTTTTTAAATTTTACACTTTTCTCGTTATCTTTTCTCCGATTATTTTCATCTTTACATTTTACCGACTCTGCATATCAC
>JAAXOA010002652.1:0-12786 GCA_036561885.1 Salina celebensis
TTTTATATGCCGGGTTGTTGGTATTAAAATGTTATTAGTTTTTTATTCAATTTCTGTACGTTTGTAAGCAAAACGCTTTTAATAAAATCACCACATTTTCCCCATTGCACAAAAATTCTGACAACTTGGTGGAAAAAAGTATCATCTTCGTAATTCCTGCTTTCGCATTTTACAGGATTTTGTTATGGCTCGTTTTTTAAAGAAAATTATAGCCTTATTTGGAAAGTTTCTCACACAATGATCCATGATTCAGCTTAATTTTTTGTCTCGGTCTGTCTGTGCTAAAGGTTGCAGGTTAATTTGTTGTTTAAATGTTAATTGTTTGACGAAAATGTTGAATCAGTGTTTTAGGTTTACCTGTACAAATAGCCGCAATAGTTGCGACATAGAGAAAAAAATGTTTTGTGAACTTACCTGCGGAAAATTCACAACATATTGGAGGGTGATAATAAAAACTTCTGGCGAAGAAAAAATCTTAAATAGGTAGCCATTTTGGTTTGAATAAAAAAAAAATTATTACACCAAACCAGTTCAGTGTTGTTACTTCTTCAAAAGTTGATGATTATAGGTACACATCTAAAAGGGCGATTAGATTGGGGAAGATGCGCATGTAAATTTATGGCTGCAATTGTAACCGTCATAAGTTTAAATGCAATTTACACCTGCTGTTTACACGTAACATACACAAAAAAAAGTGTATACAACATTGTACTTACATTAAAGATCGATATGCCTTATTAGATGGCCTTGAAAATTTAATTCTTTAATTTTTCTCTTTAATTTCTTGTTTACATGTAGATAATAGAATTAGGTATTACTTTTCTTGATCTATTTTTACGATTTTATCTTTAAAAGATACTTAATGTATGCGTCAATGCGAATTTCTATGCGTATGACATCCGTTGCAAGTAGAACAGCAGAAAGCTTTTCCGTTTATACCTACAATTAACCAACTATTGACAACAATTAGTAGAAAGTTTCATAAAATTTCTCTTCCCAATTTGAGAACAGAATACTCTGAGTCGATACAAAACGGATTCTCTGTTATATACACTTGGCTGAATGTCATATGTACATACGTTGACATTCAATTAAGTTTATAACATTCTCCATGTAATTTTTAAAAAAACGTTTCTACTTCCAGGATCATTTTATTTGGTACTGATTCAGATGTCCAGGGGCGATTTTAACTTCCATTAGAGAAACCAGAGAGACAATAAATGAATCTATTATTAGAGTTCACGTTGAGGAAGTGAGTTCCAAACTGAAACAGGTTGGATTTGTTTAATACGTAAAATCCGGTCTTTAAAGCCCTTCATGCTTCCATTAGCTTTGACCATTGACGTATAATTTTGTACGTGTACCGCCCATTTCATCATCATTTCCGTTTTCTCACACGTTCCAATCAGTATGGAAACAAGTTTTTTGCAAGTGGACTCAGACTATGTTTCTGCAACCGTTTCCAACAGCTTGGCAGTCTATGTTTCCCTTTTGTACTAATTAACCCTAGCAATTATAAATTATAATAATCCTGATGATTATTTTAGATTTGCTCATTGGGTTGCGAGCAACGATCTTGTGGTGTCGTCGACTTTTCTCGGGAACAATACAAAAAGCCTAGGTACAACAATGGTCAACGGCAGTTTTGTGGCCTTAATGACATTCCATTATCAGTTTCACCGGCATAAGAAATAACACGCAAAAATATATTTTTATAGTACAAAAAACTAAGAATACACACAAAAAAGTAGCTAGACAACAAAACACGTATTGAGCAATTTCTCAGGTAGTTAAATGTACAAAGAAGACAAAGCGTCCGCGATTTCAGCGTACACAGCGTAGCTCGTAGAATGATTAACTCTCACAGACTTCTCGGGACAAGAGGATAAATACCTGGTAAGCTTATCGACTTGTGCTCAGTAAGACGCTTGGCACTTGTTGGCCCGGTGACTAGCAAAAAGGTGTGTAGGAGACAAGAAAGCTGTGAGACTTGTTGACGGTTGTCAGTTCAAAGTGAATTCCAACCTGTGGCGATAGAGTTTCTTGTTGTTTTACGCAAACTGTTGGTCAGAGGGCTCATAAGATAAATATTAACACACCGATTCGGTGGTCTTAAGCCGGGGTGAAGTGATACCGAATTTTCTTGACGAAGAATCTGCCTCGTTGCAAGGACCCTTTTATAAAAGGATTCATGAAATAGTTTAGAAATTGGGCGAAACAAAGAACGGAACCTTAAGTGAAAATTGGTGACAAAGTAAAAAAAGTGAATTACAACCGGTTTTGTATGTTAATCAAGTGATACTTTCAGTATCATAGAAAAATCAATCTCAAGTTGACTGCAGTAGGGTGTTGAGATTTTCAAGGTTTGAGAAGACTTCACCTCAATAACCTGCGAGACTTGTTAAGAAGCAGTCAGGATGGCAGACCTTACTGCAGCGGAAATTGAGCAAATTGAGCAGGTACGTTTTATACAACAAGAAAAATTGCTTTATTGAATTTGTGCAAAATATGCAATTTCATACACAACCTACAAAATTTGTGTAATAATATTTCGGATCTTGATCATTTATAGCTTCGGAAGAATCTCTCCGATCTGAGCATTAGCAAACATCATTTGGAAACCAAGAACTTGATCAGATTTCTTCGTGCGAGGAGGCATTCCGTACAGAATGCAGAAAATATGTTCAGAGCGGTAAGGGCTTGATAAAATTGAAGCCATTAAATAAGCGTAAGAAGATGGTTGCATATAAGGATGTTTTTAAATCCTTGTTATCCTTGCAGCAAATTGAATGGCGTGATGAAAATGACATGGACAACATTACCTCATGGGCTTACCCAAAAGAGTTCAAGTCATACTGGCCATGGTCACTAACTGGGTTCGATGACATGGGCAATCCAGGTTGGTAATTATAAATTATTACAAATTATGCAGATAGCATGTTAAAGTTTATTGTGTCCACGAGGAATTGGCATGATTGCATAAAATAAGCTGCCGCAGCAGTCATTAATTAACGAGGTATTATATAAAACCCGCAGTTTGTGTCCTTCCAATTGGGCTTTGGGATCCATCAAAAGTCGGTGGGAACTATGGCGACTTCATTAAGTATTGTTTCCATTACAATTGAGTCCGTTTGGCGAGTGATGCAGTACCGGTCCCGAGAGGAAAAGGCTATTAAACAGTTCAGCGTTATTGTTGACCTCAAAAATCTGAGCTTTAAAACAGTCACAACTATTGATGGTATGGAAAACATTGTGTGAAAAGCACCACGTAAAGTTGTTGACAGCAAAGATTTTCATTTGGCATTTCTCTGGTTTTTGTTTTGACAGCTATGCAAGGAGTATTGGAGGCAATCAAAGCTTTCGAAGCGTCATATCCTGAGACGTTGCGTGTGGGTCTGCTAATTAACGGTATATAGCTTGTCATTAAATATAATAGAAAAGTTATGTTTTCTTTGTAAAATAATAATTAGTACTGATTCCCATTGTTATCTTTTTATTTGTAGCCCCGTACGTGTTTGAAATTGCATGGAGACTCATCAAGCCATTTATTTCGCAAGAGACCCACACAAAGCTTCAGTTTCTTGGATCCGACCCTAAAACCTGGAAACAGTCATTGTTGAAGTACATGGATGAGGACCAGTTTCCACAAAAGTATGGTGGAAAGTTCCCTGACGACAAAGAGGTGGGTAAAACCATCAACTTTAAACTTTCAAGTACGTCAAACAGTGTATCGTCATGAAAATGTTTTATGATTTCATTCAGATCAAGATCGAGAATGGATTTGCCCAAGTGAAAGGCTCACACTCTAACAGCAACAATGAATACATTTGCGAAACCCTAATGCGAACCAAAATCTGACTCTGATTGCTGTGGAACCTGCGTCCATTTTGTTATTTTACCATATTATAAATACCGACAATGAAATATCTAGTTACGATTAAACAAAACATATCCATTATAAAATAAGTTTTACGATTTTTTTGTGATAAGTTATGTGATGCTTAAAAAGAACGTGATTTAAAAAAAAAAGAAAACAATGTAGTTAAAGTAGTTTACATTAAAGAAGACTTGAAATACAGCAGATACTTAAAAAAGTAATGAAAACATTAGTAATTTTATGAATATAATGCGAACCAAAATCTGACTCTGATTGCTGTGGAACCTGCGTCCATTTTGTTATTTTACCATATTATAAATACCGACAATGAAATATCTAGTTACGATAAAACAAAACATATCCATTATAAAATAAGTTTACGATTTTTTTGTGATAAGTTATGTGATGCTTAAAAAGAACGTGATTTAAAAAAAAGAAAACAATGTAGTTAAAGTAAAGTAGTTTACATTAAAGAAGACTTGAAATACAGCAGATACTTAAAAAAGTAATGAAAACATTAGTAATTTTATGAATTATTTGGGGGAAAATTTCGCTTGCTTACGCATTTCAACTCGGCTAATCTCATCTGCGCACTACTACAACAACATAATCTCACCTTGCCCCGAAATGGCTTTTGTATTGCATGAAAATTATGAGAGAATCATTGGACCAAGGATCCATATCATATCATTAGTCACTCGCGACCAAAGTGTTATTAGTGTGATTTACGGATGTATAATAAAGATTAACAATGTACGTCTTGTTACAAACAATGCTTTTAGTGCATGTTGCATGTTTTAAAAGAACACTAATGAAAACTTAGTTTGACCTACACAACACCATGAATATTGCCATGAAATATGCGTAATCAAGAATTAAATAGCCCATTTCATTTCCATACACGCAGGTTCAAGAATGCAAATAATTTTGTTTTTAGCAAAAAACCCAGTTTCATTTTGATTCTAACTTTTGATAAAACTGCACCAAAAACCATGTTTGAATATTACGATAAAATACCATGGAAGGTGCGGGCGGCCAATCCCATACTTTTAGTGGCTGCTGTGATACTCCACTTTCATTCAATATATAACTTCAATCTTATGGAATTTTTAGGATTTACTTTCTCCGTAGTGTCTTCATTCTACTGGGTTTTCCACTCGTTAGTGTTTATTTATAGAAACTGGATTGGAGTTGCCTTGGGGAAATCCCTAGATCTTTCCAAACTCAAAGGATGGGCAGTGGTCACTGGAGCCACTCAAGGAATCGGACTATCTTATGCCCATGCCCTGGCAAAGAAAGGTTTAAACGTTGTCCTTTTATCGAGGTCCCTTGATAAACTGTCCCAAACCGCACAAGAAATTAGCGAGACGCATAATGTGAACGTGAAAATCATTCCGATCGACTTTACAGGAGGAGCTGACATCTATGATGAAGTTGCCAAGGAGCTTAAAGACATTCCTGTTGGAATCCTTGTGAATAATGTGGGGATGTGCTACAGTTATCCAGAATACTTTGGGGATCTTCAAAGATGGGAGAAACTTTTGTAGGAATGTTGTGAATTGTAATATTTTGTCTTTGGCGATGATGACAAACATTGTACTTCCGGGAATGGTGGAAAGGAAGCAAGGAGTTGTGGTCAACGTGGGATCCATGTCGTGTATTCTTGATGCTCCATTCTTGTCTCTGTACGGAGCATCGAAAACATTTCTAGATAAGTTTACATCAGAACTGGAGTTGGAATACAGAGATATGGGAATCATTTTTCAAAATGTTATGCCTGGAATATGTTGTTGGACCTATGAGTAAAATCAAACAGTCATCAATTTGGGTGCCAACCGCAGATGAGTTTGTGGAAAAGGCGATTGCAGCGATTGGACTGCAGTCAAGAACGGCAGTTTGGATACCGCATCAAATCTTGCACTTTTCCGTTAGAGTTGGACACTTTTTCAGAAGAGCTGGTGCAACAGAGGTAAATTGTTTGTCTTGGAGAAGGAGGAGCTCTAAGATTGAGTGTGTAGAACTAACATAAATATAATTGTTGAATTTCCAGGTATCCCGAATTATTTGGAAGCAAATTTACCTTTACGGAAAGAAAATTAGGATGAGCAAAAACGGGGGAAAGATGGGAGAACCAAATACCAATGAAACAAGTGATTATGATGTTACATTTTAATGTAATGTAAAACGAACCTACATTAATTTGAGATAAAATACAATCAACAGTTTCAATCTAGTCGTAAATTTTGAAAAGTTCATTGTGATTTACTAAATAATACTTAAGCTAAGCATTTCATTGTTCCTCTTCACTCTTCACATAGAAAAATGTAAGACATTATGTATGGGGCAAATTGATATATCCTTGCGACCCCAAGGCGTAGTCTCATCCTCAAGATTGCAAAACTCAATGTCTATTGATGATCTCACACCCATTAAAATTACGCTGGAAGTCGCCATTTTGATTACTGTCTTCCGACGTGGTCCAATCACCATCCCTTGCAATGTAGTACTTTTTCATCTTCGTTCCCACACCTCCATATGTATCTGGGAATTGGTCGGGCTCGGCGAGTTTCAAAATAGCCTCTTTCAACTTTTCCTTGTCGTTTCCAACAAAATTGAGCTTTGCATGAGTATGTTCCGATAAAAACGGCTTGATCAGTTTCCAGATCAATTGGAATGCCCATGGAGCTATAATTTTTTCAAAACAGCTCAATTTCATAAATAATCGTAGTAAGTAAAGAAGCTATGAATTCAGGCATACCATTGACTACCACAGCGGCTTTAACTGTCTCAGGATGATTAGCTTCAAACATTTTCAAACATCTAATCGCTGCTTCTACTACATCAATACTTGTCACTTGACGTAAACTGAGACCTTCCAAGTCCACAATAGCCACACATTGCTTTAAATGATCATGATTCCGAGACATTCGTTTCACCATTGTCCATAATCTCTCCATGTGGTGAACAATAAACTTAACAAAATCTTCTTTGTTTCCAAGCGCCATCTCCTTTTGCATATCCCATTTTCCAAAAGGTGCAACAAACAAAGGATTTCCCTCACGATCAAAACCAGTCATTCCATAGAAAAAATCTTCAATCCCATTTCTTCGGATACTCCCACTCCCACAAAAGACTCTTCACGTTCTCCGTCGCTTGCCATTCTTGATTCTACGGAACAAAGAGGTGTTTTTTTTACTATGAAATGCGTTTTTCTCTTTAAAATTCATGATCATATCTTATATACTTTAATTTTATACTTACTTTTCGAAACATTGACTCAGCTGCATCCAAATTTCCATTACGGGCTAAAAATGTACGAAATCACGCTTTAAAACCTGTTTGAAATAACTTGTGCTTTTTATTACGCAAAATAGTTTCACCTCTCAGAAATCTCACGAGGTTCTTATCTGAAACGTCATCTTCACTAACGTCCAAGTCTTCTAAGCTCTTTCGTAGTCATTCCATAGAAAAAATCTTCATCCCATTTCTTCGGATACTCCCACTCCCACAAAAGACTCTTCACGTTCTCCGTCGCTTGCCATTCTTGATTCTACGAAACAAAGAGGTGGTTTTTTTTACTATGAAATGCGTTTTTCTCTTAAAAATTCATTATCATATCTTACATATTTTTATTTTTATACTTACTTTTCGAAACATTGACTCAGCTGCATCCAAATTTCCATTACGGGCTAAAAACAGTACGAAATCACACTTTAAAACCTGTTTGAATTAACTTGTACTTTTTATTACGCAAAATAGTTTCACCTCTCAGAAATCTCACGAGGTTCTTATCTGAAACGTCATCTTCACTAACGTCCAAGTCTTCTAAGCTCTTTCGTAACTAATAACACAAAACACACTATTTAACCATATCCGGTCACATGAAAGCTTCACTGCATATATTGAATTTTTAAAAATCTTACTTCTTCCAGCAACACAATTTCGTCTTTACTCGGCGGAAGCATGATCCTCTGTCGGTGTGCTTGACCTTTTTCTTCAAATTCCAATCAAAATGTCCTGACTATTCACGAATGTCCCCACCACACTGATTGATTAGTCCACTTGCAACAGTTCTGTAAATGAAAAGAATAAAAATGTTGGACTTGTTTCGTTGTTTCTAGTATTGTGAGCCACGCACACAATTTTTCCCAGAGGATGGCATGCATACCAAAACAACAAAGAAATCAAGGGAAGCGTTTCTGACACCATTTCATTCAGGTCTTATCAATGCGCTATTTTTAATCACATGTAATCTTATTTGGAATTGCACAGGAAATTCTAAATTCTGTCTGTCCCTCTGATAACACGCTCTATAAGATTTCTGATACGGATCTGTTTGCTAATAAGGCAGGGATCTGAAAAGGTTCATCTCCTTCTATCTCTGTTTTTCATGTGACTTTACTCTATGCATACTTAATTAATTATGTGTGCATACTAATATACAGTTTACGCTACTTCATTAGTTTGAATTTCTGTAGAAATCGCAAGCAATTTTTTATTGCTGTTACTGTAAATACGTTTTGTACATTGTACAGCGAGAAGATAACCAGTTTAGATATCATTTTATACAAATGCACAGTTCCGACGCGCCAACACTGTAGTTCTTTATGATTTCATCCTTCTCGAACATTATACCTTGGAAAAATTATAGATAGGGAAGAATCATAAACATAATTAAATGGTATTCTTTCATACCCTTTTATTTACCCAAGAGAGCTAAGTTGAATGCATGTGCACGGATTGAAATATGGGTGTACGGAAAAAAACACAATAACAATAGACTTTAAACTTATCTCATATCTGTTTGATATAAAATCATAAATCTAGTATTTTCTTTTGCATGGTTTTGTTGAAAAAATAAGAAGAAATTGTACAATGAACCTGACGATAGAGGATGTCTTAAGCAGCTTTAATCTGTGGGAAAATTTAAGGAAGAGGACGCCTTCATTTTGTGTCACAAGAGCTTAAGAACAGTTTGCAGCCTGGCAAGTTTCAAAGGTAACAATTTAAAAAAGAAGTTTAGAGGGCAATTTTAATGTAAATGGATGGGATTTTGACAGAAGAATTGGACAAGTCTCAAGGAAACAAGACACGAAAGGCAACAAACTGTCGGTGGTAATCATTACGCTTACCTTAAACTGACAAAAGTTCAGGTTAAATGTCGTATAATCAATCATTATCAATGTAAAAAAAAAACTTGGTATAGTTAGTTTGAAGTGCTTTCATTCAAATAATTCTCCAATTTATATTTCATTGTCAATTGATATGAAAATTATTAAAAACAGGAAAACCCGTCGAGTGCATCTGCATAAAGCACATATTCAGGACTTGGTCAACAAAAACTGAGTTGACGTTTTGGTGACAGTATGACTAAGACTAACCATTATGCATAATGGCCACAAGGATGTAACTGGTTCTTATTTTATAAAAGCCGACGATTCTCTACACAATGGGGTTTGCTTTTTCTGGGAAGGGCTGTTTAAATTGGGGATAGTTATAATGAGGTAATTAATGAAAACTGCATGCAATTCGCAATACGTGCGCACAGATAGTTGTACAAATTTGCACTTACATCCTAAAATTCAATGTGTGTAAAACACGACAGTTCTTGATGTACACTTAACTGTTCAGAAAAGTAAACAATTTTGGTTGTTTACATAGCAACATGCGACTTTTTTCATTAATTGAAAACCATTACACTTTCAAATTTTTCTCTTTCAGCAGAACCTTAAAGAAACTTTGAAATAAAAGAAAGAAATTAAAATTACAAACCTGAATTTGTATCTGCGTTGGAAGTCTTTATCGTTTAGTTTGACAACTGTGCACCACTTCTCCCCAATGCTATAACACCAAAATTTTCACTGGAACCAGTCACCTCAAAATCTTGTATATTTATGCATAACTGAGTAAAGCAATCACCCAAAAACAACTCGCTAATGAGGTCTACCTGTGAGAATAACTTTGAAAGACAAAAAATGAGTAACTAGCTTGGCCTAGTAAATGCTATGCTAATGGCAGACAAAAAAGTCACAATACATTCACCTTGGCCACTTTCTCGAGACTGTTTCTTTGTCAGTGAGACAACGGGTTGTTTTTTCCTCGTAGTATTATAGTAACATCACAATCATCATGACTCACATGTTAATTAACCTCCACATGAGCACAGGAAAAGCAAAATAGATATTAAAACATTTTTTTTATTTCTCTCTCTTACATACACACGCTTACATTTTTTTCTCTTTAGTCTGGCTATTTTCTGATATTTTTTTACAAGTTAACAATATAAACTAAGTAAACATTCATGAGAATGCACTTTACAAACAAAAGCCATTCATTTTTACAAGAGATTCAAACGAAATTCGTAGATAATGTGTGCGCATGGGACATGGGAACCACAACAGATTATAACTAACTACATTGGCGAACGAACATGAGCTTCGTCTTTTAAAAATCCCGGGTAAATATACTAAAAGAGGCTAATTTAGATTATTCTGGATTGAGAAATCTCACTTTAAACATTAAGGGTTGAACTTGAAGGGCGAACAGGGTGAGCATTTTTATCTGCTTGAATCTCTTCTTTCATTTAGCGTCATATAAAAGATTATTGTGAGTTAAACCATCCACGTTCCCAGTTCCCATTGTTTGACACTTTTTATAAACACAACGTTTTTCCAGTGGCTGGTTAATGGCTACAGTAATCATCATTATACGGGCGCATGGCATGAAATAATGCAAAATGCGTACGTATTTTGCACTGACAGCCACTTTTCAATTTACTACTCCAAGTTTTTGTTGCAATGATGCAACTGATTTTAATGGTAAATTCCTTTGTTCAAAACATGAACTTTATTAGCGTCCAATATTTAGAATTATTGACGGATTTGCTTGGTCTGGCCAAGCCACAATTGATACCGCAGTAGTAAAAACTTAGGCAATAGTTTTGTAAGTTTTATTTCATAAAAATTGCAATAACTAATGCTATTATATCTAAATTACTAACACATTTATAGTATAAAAAATAACATTTGAATGAGTCAACAGGATTTACGTGTTATTAACAAAAAACCGACGAGGTTTGACCGCTTAATGTCTGAATTTTCCTATAAATCCGTCGCAATTAGGACAGGTGTGCTTGACTTCCATACATTGCTCAACACAACATGGGATCAGACAGCAACCGCAAAAACAACAGAGACAGGCCATTACGGCACCCGATAAGTATGCAAATAGTCCGGGTCGCTTTTCAATGCTTGTCCGAATATTGGCCNGAGACAGGCCATTACGGCACCCGATAAGTATGCAAATAGTCCGGGTCGCTTTTCAATGCTTGTCCGAATATTGGCCTTGCAGTGGGGACACACTACGTCAATGGATTTAGAGGCGAGAACTACTCCACGGGTGACAACGACCGGGGCTTCAGATGGCTCAGGCGATGGCACTGTACTTGCTAAACAAATTAAAATATAATTTATAGTAAACAGCGCACAGGAAACTTTTGGGGTTTTAACTTTATTAAAATAATTTACCTCTTGAGCGTGATACAAGTTGCGCTGATTCCATCATAAATCCCATCGGTGGAGGCGATTTTGTTGTGGTGGCGGAGGCCATTGCGTGGTCGACCTCTGTGTATGGTGGGGGATCGTCAATGCTTCTTCCTGGCATTACACCCAAGTCCCCTGCCTCCAGAGGTGCGTATAAATTACCCGAATTCTTAGACATGATTTGTTTTTTTAAATTGTAATTATTACGAGAAGAATTATTCAGACTGCATAAGCACAAGATCAGAGATGCACTGGGAACAAGAATTGATAGCTTTTTTGGGATACCTAATGTTGAGTAACCTCGTTTTGCAATCGGCAGGGCTAACGAACCATCATCCTATTTACGAGAACATTAAAGGGACTAACCAACCTTGAATCGTGCATATCCACACCACTACAGTCTCATGTTTATGAAGTTTTATGTCAAGAGCAGTGTTAACGCGTGAAGTATGAAGGCACACACGTAAGAAGTTTAGATCATACATTAGTACGGACAGTGCTCATAAACAAGAAGGGCCTTGGACGCATTGAGACGGTCCCTCGCAATGCCAAAAGTTGGATGAACTTGGATGGAAGAGCGATTCTCCACCAAGTGACCACAAATTCTTGCACAAGTAACAATGTAACTGCTGCAGGGTCTCTGTAGAAGGGGAACAACAAGGATCGTGATGGAATTACATGCAATGAAGGCATAATCTATGTAGCTATGAAAACGTTATAAATGTACACAAGTTGTGGAAAATACTAAAAAATTGTATTGTTCATTTTATACAACACGTTTTTGATTTAAAAATTGAAACTTGACAATATGGAAAAAACTATGCATTGTCTTACTGTAACAATGCTCCTATTTTTATTCCAAGCACCAGTCCAAAGCGAGATGAATACAGTTGGAACATTAACAAGATACTGGCCAGATGTAACTGATAAACCAGTCACATTCTGTTATAAGCCTGATTTTTACTCCAAACACAACTGCTCGTCCAATTACAACGCGGAACTGGCAGATGCAGTTGTAGTGGAGGTAATGAAGATGCCTCTGAACGGATGGGTTCATATTGAATTTTTTCCTGCTGTAAGGTACCACTCAAGGGTTCCTCTGAAGTTCAAGCATGTGTTGATAGAAATAACAGACTCACTGGGCAACACTTTGGGCAGGCTTGGCGAACAAGTTCCATGCGTTCTGACTGGACACAAGAGCCCATCTGGGGAAATTCCAGATCTATATGCCAACCCTGGAACTGACAACATTAAAGCGATAGAATGCCCTGAAAATTACCGGCTAAACTACGAGCTCCCTCCAACTGTTGCAGAACTCTATTTCCGAAATCCTGTCGATTCTTTTTACGTTAATTACGGCTTTACTAA
>JAAXOA010002653.1:0-12784 GCA_036561885.1 Salina celebensis
ATTAGATTTATGCAGAAAATATAGTTCGATTTTTTTGTTCTTGGAGCAATTGTCATTAACACCATTCCACCCTACCACTCTAATTTAAAGCTGCATAAAAATAAAAACGCTTTGAATCATAATATCCGGACAACTTTGCCTTGCACATTAAGAACTCATAATAAATTATAAAAAAAGGCGTCTCACATTTCGACTTAACCTTACTCTAATGACTTCTGATTTTAAAAACTTTAGCCTATTAGTTTTTTTCATCTTTGGATGACTTCTCATTTTCAGTTGAGCTAGATGGACCACCGAAGTACTTTTGGATTTCGTCAATACTTTTTCCCTTAGTTTCTGGCAAGAACATGAACTCAAAGACAAACCCAACAGCACAAACAATGGCGAAGATCCAGTAGCACCAGTGAATGGTCAAAGCATCTTGAATAGGCTGGAAGAACTTGGTCACGATGAATGCGATCGACCAGTTAAGTACGGTGGCCATTGTTCCAACTCGGGCTGTAAATAGCATACGGAGTTATGTTAAATATATATCAAGACCACATTATTGTTGACAATAAGAGGCACAGAAATGTTATCATGATGACGTACCTTTAACCTTCAATGGAATCAATTCTCCCAACATCATCCATGGAATAGGTCCATAACCAATACTGAAGGCAACCATGAAGACCATCAGGCACACAAGTGGGAGCCAGCCGAGACCTCCATCCTTACCAAGAGCTTGGAGTTGGAAGAAAACACCCAACAATACCAAGGAGATGCACATGACAGCAGAAGAAATAAGGAGTAAAATCTTTCTTCCGGCACGGTCGACGAAAAAGATTGATGAACATGTTGCCAAGGATTGAATGATTCCAACAATGATGGTAGCCAACTTGGGGTCCAAGGATGAACCAGCACTTTCGAAAATGGAATTCGTGTAGAAGATCACAGCATTTACACCTAAATAACACAATGCATACATTCATTTCCAATCATTATTTTGCCATATGAACGATTGCTACGTATTGGTATGAAAATTTACCAGAAAATTGTTGGAAAAACATGAGAGCAAACATAAGTAAAGATGGTCGCAAGTGGTGGGGCAAAAACAACTCTCCGAATGAAGATTGTTGGGCTTTCAATTCGTTTACACTCATTTCAATCTGAAAACGAATGAAAATCATAGATTTAATTTAAAGATTTAAAAGATGAGTTGCTATTCGCTTGTACAACGTATAGTTAGATCGCATTTGTAATACCATTCTATACTCGTCCTCGACATCTTGGGATGAAGGCTTGTTACGGAACCAACACAATGACCTGTTAGCTTCTGCAGTCTTGCCTTTAGAGATGAGGAATCTAAAGCAACATAAGTTTCACGGTTAGAATTCATTTTCATAAAAAATCTTTATGTAAGTAATACCATAGTAAACATAGTACCTTGGGGATTCTGGAACGAAGATCATCGCAACAAGGAAAAGTAAAGGAACTGCGGCACAGAGGATTCCAAGCCATACCCATGAAAGGAAAGCTCCAAAGACATAGCTATAAAAGAAAGCCAATCATGAAAAGATGAATCATGCCAAAACAAAACAATTTTTAGCGCAATTCAAAGCAATCTTGTACTCACACGAAGAGAATACCAAAAGTAAGCATCACTTGAAAACCACTTCCCAGTGCTCCTCGAATACTGTCATCGGCGATTTCTGCAATAAACAATGGCGCAGCAAGAGAGAAACTGAAAGATAAAAAAACAATATATCAAACAACCATCTTATGTGTACTTTACATTGAAATAAAGTATGATCAAGCAAATGAAGAATGTACTCACCCGCCACCACAAAATCCAGTGAGAACTCTTCCTATCAGCAACATCGTCATACTTTTGGAGAAAACAATAAGGAGCCATCCAAGAACGAAAGGCGCTGATAGCAGTAACATCGACATTTTCCTTCCAATAACGTCAACCAATGAGCCAACCACTATTACTGAGCCCAACGCACCCAACTGATTTCAAGGAAAACAAAAATATTAGATTTTTACTTTATACATATAACAAGCCTTTAAAATTCTGGATTTTGTGTTATTTTATATCCTGGTAATACTTACATTTACAATTGAGCCGACCCAAGACTCTTCAGCATCAGAAATTGAATAGTCGGGCGGGTGGTCACCTTTCATGTCAGGGATAGCAGGCCTAAAAACGAAAGAGTTTTATGAACGACCGTTTCTCAGGAAAATGTATATAAAACGACTATCAACTTTTAGTCATAAGATCCTTACGATGTGTATCCAAGTACTGTTCCTAGTCCAAAGGCACCCAGCGTGGCTGT
This sequence comes from Salina celebensis, assembly GCA_036561885.1. Classification (NCBI taxonomy): domain Eukaryota; kingdom Metazoa; phylum Arthropoda; class Collembola; order Entomobryomorpha; family Paronellidae; genus Salina; species Salina celebensis. Next base: position 2,319 of record JAAXOA010002653.1, read on the forward strand.
AAAAACAAATCTTCATTGTATGAAATTTGAAGAAAGGAATATGTTATTTCTACCTTCCACATGAAATATTTCTTTAGATTATAGGCTTCATTCACATTTCTTTTTCCGTGATTAACATTTCAAAATAGTTGAATCAAAAGTTTTTTTTTTGTCTAGCTTTTACAATCTTTGATATTGTCCCCTTATCAGAAAATTGGGTTCCATACACAAATGAACATGGTGAGAAAGCATAAAAATATTATTTGATAGCTTACCTGCCAAAGCAGCCAAAATCTGGTTCCTGAAATTCGACAATGGTATCATTTTGATAAACTGATATCCAATCCGATTAGTAAATTGATTCAAGCAAAACTCTCAGCGCTGTCAGGACGTTGAGTAACCCAATTCACCGATTGCAAAGTTTAGTTATTCTTGTCCTCGATCAGTCTGCAAATATAGATAGCATACTTTTTAAAATTAAGCAAAAATTACTTTCCAACAACTCATTGCGCAAATACTTTATACCACTGTACTTGAAGCATCAAGTCTAAAAGCCTTCAATCACAAAATGACTAGTCAGGGAACCAATGAAATGTAAAGCATAGGTCAGGACTATCTTTAGTACACTGCATCTAATCTCTCTAAAAAAAAGTAATGCTATGTTTGTCCTTACTTTGTTCTTCAAACTTAAAACTGCATAGAAATGTTGCATTCACACAGCACAATTCTACCTGTTTTTAACTTAGCTACGCTTGTTGGACAGCTTTCAAATTAGTACTGTCCACTAATTATGTAATAGCACTGCCTAAAATATACCGGTTTCCTATGATTTCGTCGTACAAAAATATTTTTTGCTAACTATTTATGACTTCACTAAGCTGCTGTTTGCCCTGGGGCGATACATTACATGAACCTAAAGAGTACAACAAAAAATAGTACCTGAGCAAGTTATAGTTTCTCGGTAATGAAGAAATCAACGAAAAATTTTGCAATAGTACGAGGAAAACGAGTTCCTTACTAGGAAAACTATTCTTATCTTTTCTATTGTGCTTGTTACAGTTTCAAACAAAGAAATGAAGAATACATAAAGTTTCCTTCCTTGTATAGTGTATATATTTAAGTCTGCAATTTAAATGACAAGTTTTTGTACAAAACTGCAGGTATTTGTTTGCAAGTGGGTTCCCACCTAGCCTACTAATGACATTTAATGGTATCACATGGAAAACTCTCGTGAGACAAAGTTCATCCACACGAGGAACACAATTAAAGCCAAACCTTCCAATAAAAAATCCCAAAAGTGTGTTACGCAGAATAATAATTACCTGTTTTCTTTGTAAAATACTAAATACTACGGAACGCGATGATTTTCTTTTGTTTTTGTTTCTTTTGATGGAGCAAACAAATGTGCACTACTTTACTCCAAGCCACCCCGCACTTCCACTACTTGCCGACTTCCATTTTACTCGCCATTAAATAAATGCGCAATAATATTGACAAATACACAGAAGCAATCCATGTATTTTTTTAAAACTATGATCACTCAGTGGCGGAATAGTACAAGTGCTTTAAAAGGTGATGTAAGGAATTATAATGTGAGGCTAATTATGAATACTAAGTAGATGTAGTATGTGATACACAGCACACCATTAGATGACTTGCACGGGCTCACGTTTTGATTCTCTCCTGTTGCTCTAGTTTGTCATGGCAAATTCAAACTTTACTAAAAGTATGCACAAAGACGGCTTTACGTTCTGCTAAAAAAATCGCAATAAAATAGCATGCAAACATTAAATGTTAGCAAGCACAGCAGGCACATGATATGAAAGAAACTTTCCAAACGGTGACATGAGCAGATATGCCTATGACAGCTAGCTGGTGTCAATCGACATAAAATATAACCCCTTCCTTCCAAACTGACCTAGCTGAAATCAAATTTGCATTTCAATATACTCCATGAATGGGAGATGTGAAACAGTTCTAATTGGGCCGTATAGGTCCGCCCATATATTTAGGTAATGAAATGAACTTCGGCTATCGTTAAAAAAAATCTTTGGTATATCGGACGACGGTCGGAGGCATGCTCAGTTCCAGAGTCATAGGCGCCTCAAAGTTGTTGCAATACGGTCATTAAAAATGAAACAAGTGGTAGTCAGCCAGAAAGGATTGCATGAAATTTCTTTTTTCACATGCCGCTTGCTGGAACGTTTCTTAATCAGTGATAGCAAGATTATAGAGAAAATATGACTTTACATTATATTAAAAAAATGAACATACTTTTTTCAATTAGTGCACGAGAAGTCTATCTAATGGCAAAGTTAATAAATAATTTGATAAACTGAAATGTAATATCAATGTAAAATCTCAGAATCAATTGCTCAACACTTAAAAATGCAACTGGAACTAGTACTTTCTAGCTTGCCTTCGGTCGTAAAATTTGATGTCTTCAATCCCGATTTAACAAATAAATATGCTCGCCATTAACTTACATCGTCAAGTGATCTTGGCTTACCCTTGAAAACGTTTCCAAAAGAACTATCAGAAGAATCGTTGCTTTATATGACACAACGACTCTGAAACAATCAATATGTAACCTGATCAAATAACAGATCGAAACTGACCGTATTATTCCCGAAATCAAAACTTTAATCTGATATTTCGGGGATTTTACATCATAACAGTTTTGCTATGACTTACAAGGAGATAAGATGGATGTTTTCCATGTAAAAAATGCGATAACAAGTTGATTGCTAATACCATGTTGGTCCACACCTCTCATAATATATACATTGCTGGACCAACTTTCATGGACTTATCATCAAAAAATTTGGGTTGATAATATGCAATAATGCTTATCAAAGAGAAAAAAAACCGCTACGTATGTAATTCACACGATTTTTTTTCGCTCGGTAATGTGAATGTCTGGAAATGTACCACGCTACTTGTGTACTGTATATCATGCAATTACCGCGGTCATTTTTACTATCGCACGACTTTTTCATGAAGATGAAAAGGAAATGAAAATTACATGTCAAAATCTTACATGCCTTCTGTAATTAGCTACGGTGTATTATCGGTACTCCTATCACCTCAAACATCCAAATCATTTGGTCATTTACTTTCGTTTTATATTTGAATGGAAAACAACAATCGGTCGTGTGCTAATGTAGACAAACTGTTATTTTCATCGTTGTGAAACTTGTGACTGGTAAAAAGTATTAAAAACTAAGTTTACTCTTATTTACTCTTGCGCTCTTCAGTTATGAATGAAAAAAAATCTGTATTACATAAAACCTGACCTTTCCCGGCTATTTAACGAATTCCAGTTGGTTACTCTCAATCAAAACTTGTTAGAACATTCGCGAACGTCAAATATTGTCATGATCCGTTAAAGAGAATTCTACTAACGTAATATAATAAAATACGTGTATAATTTGGAACAATCGGTCGTGTGCTAATGTAAACACACTGTTGTTTTCATCGTTGTGAAACTTGGGACTGGTAAAAAGTATCAAAAACTAAGTTTACTTTAGTTTAGCGCTCTACAGTTATGAATGAAAAAAAAAATCTGTATTACATAAAACCTGACCTTTCCCGGCTATTCAACGAATTCCAGTTGGTTACTCTCAATCAAAAGTTGTTAGAACATTCGCGAACGTCAAATATTGTCATGATCCGTTAAAGAGAATTCTACTAACGTAATATAATAAAATACGTGTATAATTTGGGTTTTTTGGTTATTATTACAATTGAATCATTGATTTTTATCTGAATGTGAAGAGGGATGTACAAAGTCATTAAATGATGGACATGACATGATTGATGCTTATCACAGACGACAGAGCATATTACAATTTTTGCCTAAATGCTCAAATTTTTGAACCATCCCAGATTTATAAATGAGATTGGGAAAGAATTGAATCTGGTTGGAAGCTGAATACATCTTTCTAACAATGAAGGAACATCAGAATTCAACGTTATGACTGCATAAATGTTGTACAATGTATTCAATGACTTTGGATTGACCTTATTTTTCCATCAAACGGCAAGGGTAAATGATGGAATGTGCGTAAAATTCCGTGCGTTTTATGCGTGAAATGTGTACTAAGAGCGCTAGCACTACCGGAAACTAAGGAGGTTATCCACCTACAATTATGACCTTCAGATTTCCCATTCGGACACGCACATTTAACTTCAAATCACTTGTGTAATAGAAACTAGATTGGGAGTATTAGTTGAAATTCTTGATCTTGATATACCTATTTGAATACACGTGGCGTATTTTGAAACAGAAACCCCCTTTTATTCTATGGTTTATCTCTTGCGAGAAGTCATCGTATTGACCAATTTTAATCTGTTAAAGACGCTATAAATGATTATCAAAGAATAATTTACTAATTAGGCCCATGAATGAACCATCAAAAAATGTTTTTGATCGTCCATTCTCCAAGGACATTTTGACAACTTGTCAACAAGCTGCTGTATTTTCCTATATATAATTTGTGAATAAAGTTGAGCTTCGCATATGCCTAAATCTTATATGCAGAAAAGTTCGTTAACACCTAATCCGCATAAAAATGCTTCATCCTTTCAATTGATATTAAAATTGGGGTAAAAAGACATTACATTTTCTAGGAAAAACACTTGCTCTCTTTCTGACGTTTGCGTGTTTCTGTGTATAACTATTTCATGAATTATTGCAATTAAGATACTAATAATGTCTTTTTTATGACTCTCTTGTGCCTTTTCTTAACTGCGTAAAAATGATAATATGTTACCAAAGGAATTCTTTAAATAAAATACCTCATGTCGCGAAATTATTGAAGAAGAAATGGGAAAATAGTTTCAATATGTACCTCAATCTATGCAGAATATGCATACTTCAATAATTCCCTATGACTTTTTATGAATACAAATTTTAAACTACTGGATTCCTGCAATTTTCAAAGCTTCTAAAACAATAATTTGAACTTTATAAGACGAAGTTAAACTCGGACTTCGAACTTAATTGAGCCTATGAGCCAGCCAGCGGTCATATTAGTTTAGGTAGTGTTACACTTATCAATAAGCTGAATCTCGTCACTGACCTTTTTGACATATATTGACTCTAATTGAAACCCTACATGTATATCCACTTGACCAATGCCAAGGTCTTTAGGGCACTTAATCGGTGAGTTGCCTTTTTCAGACTTGTTCTTTCATCACCCCACACAAAAATATAGTCACAGGCTGTTAAACTGGGGTACGAAAGGTTCACAATTAATGAAGCATTACATGACGTAAGCTATTGCCTAAACTCAACTTATGTCACAGCTTGTAATTTAAATTTCCTTACCTCTCCAAGCGGTTCGGTTTTGTTGCTTCACTCAGGACTCGTCTCGGTTTTCATTCAAATGTTGAACAGGTAAAAAGCGGTGTGGATGGAATGGTATTAGACACTACACGAGATGCTCTGTATGAAAACTTTGTTTACACTGTTACTGTTGTCAAACAAGTGATGCTTTCTCATTAGCAGACAATCAGTTTTTATAGTTTTCACTCTTTTCTGTGCAGAATCTCAGATTACTGATGTCCAGCAAAGGTAATTACATGTGCTTCGTTACTTGTGTTAGTGAAATCACGCACATTGCTATGAATTGATAATTATTTTCTGCTTTGTTATTCTTCTAATTAATGCTAATATACAAACTTCGTTTTTTTTTCTTCAGATGTATGAATTTTTAATGGTGTATTCTCACGCATTCAAAGAGCGAATTTCTGCAAATTCTTTTAGTCTGCTTTCGGAATTGCCTGAGAAAAGCTGCGTTTGCAAATAAAATATTTTGAAAGGTTTTAACTAGTGGGTCGGTAGATAGTGTTGGTCCAAAGACTAAACACTCTTTGAAGACCCAGTTACCGACGAACCCGCAATATATAAACCGCACATTACATTCCTCACCATGTCACAAATGAAAAACTGGATTTTGAATTTGTAGGTGGTGGTACGACCAATAAATTGTTAATAATTTGCTGCATATGAATATATAATTAACTCAGAGTTTTGTACTCTTTATCGTAATTTTAAAATGAAAGTTGCATTGTGGCGTTTCGTATGTCAGTGTATCAAAGTCTGCTTTATAACATTAGATGTTTCACTTGTTGACAGGCAGGAGAGCTTCTAGAGCAGTAGACCCGCTTAGATTACAGGATTAAAGGGTTAGAATGCATGTAATAAATACTTAAGCTGATATGCAATATAGCGTTGTTGTGTATGTATAACGATTTTTAAAACCTGTTGATACTCGTTGATACCTGTTGATACTGTGGACCACTAGAAAACTTTTCGGAGAACGGGACAATAATGTATTAACAAACAATTTATCGTTCATATAACGCAGCTTATGATAACGTTATTTTATTAGTTCGCAAAAAAATATGTTAGATTAGCGCATCTCCATAGTAAAATGCTATATGCATGCATTATATGCTGCTAAAATTAGCTGTTTATAGTCGTTATGAAGCGTATCAGTAAATCAATAGAGCGCTGACACTGACAACAACGTGCTTTACGTATTGAGAGTGCGACAATACAATTCAAGTTGAGAAACCATAAAACATTACTATTTGGGAAGAAATACTAAAAAAATATACATTTTTGGAAGTAATATTGTAGACTTTAATTTTATGATCATTGGAGCATCCTAATTTAGTCATCATGAGGAAGAGCATGGCTGTCATTACAGGTTGACGTACTTTATCAGTGCTGAAGTTTGATGTACACATATCAAAAGAGAGAAATGACCTTCGTGACTTCGTGTTCCAAGATAACTTGGATACCAATGAAATAATAATGATCATTGGATTTGCCTGAATCTTCAAGGTTTATGGTTCCATTTGACATAATTCATAGAATAATAATGACAACGAATCAGTACTGAAACACGCCGACAATACATGCAAAACCCCCGAATCGTAATTGGTCAAGACGTACTTTTGGAATTTGATTTTACGTTATGACAACTAACGACCAATACGCAATAATAGGACATTTGAGGAGTGTCCCGTGGTTGGCACGGTAGCAATAAGAAGCGAATCTTTCTACATTTTTGACAGCATAACAAAACTGGTCACACTTTCAGCATCGATAAAAAGTGTAAATATCTGACAAGTAACTTGCGAATGAATGTAAATAAGTCTGGAACTATAAATCATTCACATGAATAGATGATGTCCATAGTCTGCTATTCATTGCTAAGGTGTCACACATCTTATCAGAAAGCTTATCGCTGAAGGTGTCATTATAAGCGAATGGGTTCTAGTGCTAGTATTAGCACACGCCCACACCCAATGTATGAACTCAAAAATGTTCATGTGCACATCATGAGGACCGCGGACCACTGATATGACAAACTTTCAAAAAGATGCATACAGAACATGTAAAATCTTAAAAGAAGAAGGAAGTGGACACGTGTTCTGTCAATTAGGTTGGAAGCAGCTCCTCCATTTTTGGCTTATGAAATAGTCAAAAACATTACGCGAAGTAGAGATTCAAGATTTTAGTCCATGATGCAAACAAGTTTGTTTGTTTATGTATACATCTCATTTATATGTTTGGTTTCCTAATAGAGTAAACGGCTGGAAATAGAAAGTGTATTAACCCTTGCCATAGCTTTATATTTAGAAGGCTCCGCGTAGATTTTAAATCCAGGACAAGTTCCTTGGAGGTTAACATGCTGCCTGTCAAACGTCAAGAAATATCTGTATGTAATCTGTCACGTACTCTTGTAACTGACAATTTTTGCGCACTTGCGAAGATTTTGTCCAAGTATAGGGGTAATACCAATTTCTGTGTCAAATCATTGTGAATTATAAAAAAACCAATCAATAGTATCAATACACACCTCCAAACCCCAGTTGACTTTATTTCAGAGTCAAGTCAGGCCCAGTTTTCTTCCATGTGATGATTGGGGGAAAATGGCTAATGATAATTGAATGTTTTGTATTTTTGCGGTTGATCAACAAAACTACTATTTTTATTCTAGGTCAAAATCTTCTTGAACTGATTCGGAGGGTTGAAGTTTCAAGTTGTCTGTTCATAATGTTTGCGTTTCTTTGCCATATCGTTCGTTCACAGGCATTGGCTGTTATTATGCCGATCACATCTTCTGCCATCAGCACGTTTTAGGGTTCAACTATTTTGTCGAAAATATTAAGTAGTAATTTTTACAGCGTAAAATTTTCCGCTGAATACTTAAACAAACTAAGTTTTCGCTATTAAACATACATATATATATTTATGTTTTGTCTTTCCATTTCATCAATGTCATCAAGTTTGGTATTTGTGAAATCTTATCATTTTGTACATACATACCCCGGCCTAAACGAATATTCTTGTATAATGTGCATATTAGCATGATTATTGCAGTGAAGACTTGCGATTCTTTGTCTAAACTGGCTCTCCCGAAAAAACACCTCACACATTTGTAGAATATCAAGAATCCTGGGATTCCCTCCTTTGTAACTTGCACTTACATAAAACAAGGAACTCTGTACCCATACTCTTTGAAGTGAGCAGTCACAAAGGAAGGAAACAATGTTAGGAAGTTGTTAAGCCTTATCTCAAAATCCAGTTTACGCATCATGAAATACATTCAACATTATTGCGTTTGGATACTTGTACTGGTCTTTTAAACAACCTATTACAGCAGTGGCATTAACTGTCAAAATGTACATATAGACATATTTTAAAATTCAACTTGCTTGATATTATTTTTTGGTAAAAACAACATTGGTCAATAAACTACCTTGCAGAGGCTGAACTGGAAGAATGTGGTCTGCTAAAGTGTGTATTTAAAAATGCAGAACGATCAAAGTTTCAGTTCAAGCTAAAGGTATGCATAACAAATTGAATTCCGAATCATTATAGTTGTTCTCCAGTGACATCCAATGTTGATAGGGAAAATTGTATCTATATACATTTTGATTTCTTCAAGAGAAAATTTTGTACCTCTAAGAGAACTAAGGTTAGCTCACGCATGAATAAAACCTGATACATATTAAGTGGATAACAAAAAATACAAAATAACGTAATAGTGCCAGGTAGGACAGAGCTTGATATCATTATGAATTACAAGTATTTGATTGAAATAAATACTGCTCAGTAGCAATGGCATTTCCATTATAGTTCCAGTCATTTCTAATTTTCCCGTTTCAGCTAGGAATAGTTCCTAGCAGTCCAGTCATTGCTTTAAAGAAGGGTTTAAATCTTAAGCAAACTCAATTTTTTGCTTCTTGTGTTAATGAACGTCAAAGCTCCTTGGTACAAAAGGTTTTGCGTAGCTATATGTAGAAGTCAAACTATTTGATACAGTTTAAATTTTGAGCTTTATTACACACAACATAGGAAAACACCTTGTCTGCAAATTCCAAGACGACATAAATATATAAAATAACATCAATTGCAAACCGCACGAGTAAAAATAAAAAATAAAATCAATGTTTGAAGTAAAGTCTCTAATAACAATAGAATTTCATATAAAATGAGCACTATTACGCGATTGTGTCAGTGTCAGTCAACATGTCTTATGGATATAACTCTAAATTCAATATTCACTGTTTGTGAATACATAAAAATAGCGTGTCATAAAAACATTTAAATTATTTGGAATAACATTAGTAACAACATGATGAATTCATCCATCTTTAAGAATTCACTGACTCTGTCTAAATCTTTTAACTATCCGTCTTCTCCGCGATGACGGCTTTTCAAACTCGTAAAACGTATTTTTAATCTTAGATGCATCAGGACGCAAGTAAACCCATGACAACTCCTTCGGTCTGTCTTTCACCAGTCTATGCATGCGGCAAACTCAGTTCATCCAACAAAGTTGAAAGCTCTTCTTCATTCCAATCAATGGAGTTCACGTATTTTGCTCCTTGACATTGGGATATTTCAGAGACAAGGACGAGGACGCACATACCCCCAAGAAATATTGCAATCTGTAAAGAAAGGAATGTCAAAAATGTGATTTTGCATAAACATTTCTGCCATAAAAACCAATCATTCTCCAAAATTCTATTGTTCCACGTGTATCAATATTATAAATTCTTACCTGGTTCAGACGTTTCCCCATTTTGAATGAAATTCTTTGTCTTTAATGCTATAAAATCCAACACCCAAACACGTAAGCTGCAAAGAAACACTATTTAAAATCACTTGCCACTTGCTGAAAACTTGATAGCCTTGCGCATGACACAAGTCAGTCAGACATAACACGCGCCTTCGTTTGAGGATCATCCACTTCAAAGACTTTTGAATTCTACAAGAGTACCAGCTACAAACGTCAAAATAAAAGTGGAGTCATATAAAAATATATGCGATACAGACAAAAGTAAGTGTAACAGAACAAAAGCACGCACCACTTAATGCAGTAAATATGATATTTCTTTTGTACTATCAGTGTGACCACCAACCTAGAAAAATTCATTGAAACAATAAGGTTAAAAATCGA
>JAAXOA010002654.1:0-12782 GCA_036561885.1 Salina celebensis
CAACATGGAATTTTTCACCATTAATATTAGAGCAGAAAAGCGAATCGAGATGTGAAAAACTACTTGAAAATATCTATGTGCGTGTATGCAGCCAATCATGCACATTTTTTTTACAAAAAAAAATCTATCCAGAAGTCCTACAACTACTTTTTTTTCAACAAAAAGACCTTCCCATAAAATCGCATGCAATATGTTTACAAACATACCTAAGGTACATAGCTTCCAGTTTGCGTTAAAAAAATCTTTTCAGCGTTCATTCCTCAGAGAAAATTTGTTCTGAGGAGAATGTTCAGTATATCCTCATTCCAATATCGTCACATTTTAGTATTTTTTCGTACAATAATGATATAACCTCATATATGTACGCCTTGGGTTTCTCATGCAAAAAAAGCGGATCGACGAACAGACATTATAATAATCAAGTGGTTTTTATCATCATTCCATTCTATGTTGTGTAAGTGTGCTCTTATTCCCATCTTGATGATGTGCCGTGGTTGATGATGCATGTTCAATTTTTGTGATCTAGGCAGACTAGTTGTTCTTGATGTAAAAAGTGTTACGCTGTCCTTATATCGGTTCCCCCATCAACACACTCATATATAACTCTGGGTGAAACCACAGCGAAAATTTTTACTAGGAAAAAACCACTCGAACAAAATCTAAAGTACAAGTCAAAAATATCAATTTTGTAGAGCGACCAAAAGCCATATCTAGAAAAAAAATGGACTTCGAAATCCAGATTCCAATCCAATGAACTGAACCACGCTTGGCTCTTTTTTAACGTTTTTTTTGCCCTGACGATATGATGAGATATTCGGGAGCAACAAGAGATCAAGAAATCGTCATCTTTTTTATGGATTACATTCCTCGTTTTTTCTTTGCTTGAGCAGAAAGTTTAAAAGAATGGCTTTTGCTTCACTGGACCGAACACTCATCGGAATTACCAGAAGACCAAAAGACATACAACATTCCTTGTTGGTTCATCTTCATCATAATAACATACATGAATGAGTAATGTCCTGTTTTTTTCTAAACAAAACAAAAAATCTATGGAGTTCACGCAAGCAAGCTTTGTTTTCTACTATCACTGTTGCCAGGATTATTATTACCATTAAAATTATATACAGCTTAACAAACTCCTTAGCTACTATTTTTTGTGCAATGAGCCTTGAACCTGAAGCCGACTAGGAACAAATTCACTCCCTTTCTCTTGAAAAAGGTGAAACCACAGCAGTCAAAATGGCAGAACCATAACGAAATGAAAAGAAATGAAAGTCGTTTCTGATGAAGAATCGTAGTTGTTTTCTTGGTAGTTTTGATATGGAAGCCATTGCAGTATTTGTGATGATGATGGGGAGTACGATTACAATGATGATGAAATGAGCCTAGTTTAATGAAGCAATATACAAGAGAGAGTGCAGTTCAGTGTCATCATCATCAAAGGACGTCTCGGGAAAAAGACCAAGTGCACAATGAAGTGGTAATAATCATAATAAACGGTCACTCGGCTTTTTCCATGTGGCTTTTATTTACTTGGGAGTCATTACAATAACCATGCAAGGATTTTCTTGTTTGATCGTATTAAAATTGATGTGAGGGCGGAACTCTTATTCCCTACTATTTTTTTACTAATAAAACTTCCTCTCATTTTCTGACATTCTTTGCGGTAGTTAGAAAAGAGAAAAATAGTATATCACAAGATGCTTTGAGAGAGCACCGTGAAACAACACAGAAAATTATAATAATTACTTCAAAAGTGGTATTAGCGCTGGATTTCCTTAGACGATGTGGCTTTGAACTTGAAACTGTATAAAATGCGTAGGGTCATGCGTTACAGTAACTATCAAAGAATGCGTGTCGGGACAAAAAATATGTTGTCACGGTAAAGAAACAGAGTGTTGTTTCTGTGTCTGTTTTGTTGACTGGTTCCGTGTTGCTAGTAAAAGATGAAAGACAAGATGACTGGTTGAGCTGTATTATTATTTATTTTGCTGGCCATCATCATCTACTTTGTACAAGATGAAGATGACTAGAAAGAGAGAAAACTATGAAGAGCTCTATACTGGTTTTCCCACCAGATAAATAAGCAGTCAACGTCAATATTCAATGTTTTGATATGCTTACATCCTATCAAATAAGTGCATCAAAAGAAAAGAAGCAGCCCAAGTGCATTTTCCATACTAACAAAACAACAACCTTGTCATGAGTCACGACGATAATGAAAAAGTTTATTACTTGACAAGATTGATTCAACAATAATTTTTACTTTATTTCCTCGTTATTTTTTCCCTTCTAATTGTCTTGTTTCCTCATAACTCTATCATCATCTAGCCATAGTTTTTATTGGTTGTTCACGACAACTTTTTCGTTCTTGAGCGACCTAGACCTTCATAGCTGACAAGAGAAGTTACGGAAAAGACGTAAAAAATATTCTTGATAAGTCAAGTGTGTGTGCTGTACACAGAAGGAAAAATTCTTATAGATTGGAGCATCATCATATTTTCTCTTGATGATGAATGGTGTTCCTTGCTCTTTTGTACTCACTACCAAGCTGTTAAACATCTCATGTCATAACCAGACTGTTTTCTTCCTGGCTGGTTCGTCGTCCTCGTGTTTTCCCCTGTTGACTTTACGCGTTGAAATAATAGCTGCAGCACACAGACCGGCAAAAAAGAAATGCCTTTGGTTAATGGTTTATGTATTTTGGCTTCTTCATCCCCACCTTCTTTTCAGCAATAACACTAAACCCAGAAAAATACAATGACTATATGTACTCATGTAGCGAAGACTGTGTTGATATGCAGTTATATATAACCCATGTGGTCGCCTTGTTGCTGGAAGGAATCAAAAGAACATCGGGGTTATTTGTTTTTTACGTAATACTGCTCGTTTTTATACTGACATTCACATTTTCCAGATAAATCCACAACCATTCTCGTTTTATTGCTTTTATAGATGAAGAGAGATAAATTACGCCTACCTTTCTCTATGCGTGTTTTTCAAAATGATATCGGTGTAGTTGCTGGAGAAAAAAAATGAAGATGAATGATGACCGAATGTGTGTAGGTGTCATACAAAGTGAAAGAGTGGTTCATAAATCCGTATTCTGCAGGGAAACGTATTGGTCAGAGAATTGCAGTTTTAAGAACAAGGTGCTTTTTTCCTTTACTGTTAAAGGTACAGCTAAGACCTTGCCAAGACAACAATACTTTCCCACTCTAAAAAGCCTATCATTGTGGAGTATCTCTTCTGGCTTTGTGTTATCATTGCTAATAATCTTGACAATGGCAATCATTTCCGAGTTGATCATCTAATCATTCTTGTAAAATCCTGTAAGGTTGCCAGATAAGGGAGAGGCTCTTCTTTTATGAGAGCTCTTTCTCTCATCTCTTATAATGGAAAAGTATCATTATCTGAGAATCCTAATGCCACCTGGGTATTCACAGGTAGAGATGCTATCAGGAAAGGCTCAAACCCCTTGATTGTTTTTTCAAAGCTTATCTATGATAGTTGAGAAATTTTATTGCTGAAGTGTAGAAAAGTTTGAAAATTGTAATTAATTATGACCGATGTAAAAACAACTGGATTCATTGAATTGGTAGCATGGGAATATTTCTCTATTAGATACATATTATATTGTGGACCTAATATCACTTCAATTTTCCATGAGCTTCCGATTTCCTCTCAAGGATCAGCTAGTAGAAGATTACACAATATCATACAGGTCCAAGACAAAAATGCCCTTTATTACGTACTTTTTTTCTAATTAGTGAAATCTTGCTTACCAACCACAAAACGAAGGATTGGCCAAGTTGGAAGAGAAAAATTAAATTAATTTTCCTTTAATCGTGCTGGGAATCATGCTGGAAATCTTCTTTTACAACAACTTTTTAACAAGTTATACCTATATACCTAAGTGTAGAGTCACTTGACATTTATTTCTGCTTGTTGTGCACTTTTACCAAGTAAATTTTTCGCACTTAGCTTTCTCCATCTTCAGAAAAGTGTATAAAATTGGTGTGACTTCAACCAGCTCGAAATAGGTTTTGTAATCCTTTTTTAATGAGGAATGCCAAAAAATCAGCAGGCGACCAAGTGATAATGATGATAAAACAAAAAAACTTTTTGAGCTTTTGATGGCACACATTTTTTCATAAATCTCCTACTAATTGGTAGTCTTTCTAAAAAAGAATAAAACATTTTCAAGAGATATACAAAAGAGATCAATCAAAAAAACATGCCTGAGTCAAGCAAAAAAGTTTGGAAAAAAATCTCATGAAACCCATATTTTTCTTGTTTTTTACAGAAACTTCTGTGGACAAACTACAAGAACAAATGGAAATGCAACTATACGTTTTTTGTTGTGTGATTAATTAGTGAAAAAATCTTTTGTTCGATGTTTTTTTTTTCCACGAACTACTCCTACTCAACTCCAGGTAAGCATGATTATTTTTATCAGAAATAAAATAAATTGTTTGAATAACTTACATAAGAGCTTTTCAAGAGATCTATTACAAAAGTATGTAAAACTTTTTCTGTCGAATAATCAATCCAAAAGAAAAGTACAAAAATTGCTGAGAATCAAGGAAAAATCTAGAATAATAGAAAACGACATCCATCCATCAAATTGACTTCTAGAAAGGATAAAAATATGGCAAATGTCATATGAAAATGTCAGGAATGTTAAGCTTTTTCATTCAAAAGAGGTCGAGATAAACAACAAGTAGCACTTTCCCCTTGTTTTTAAGCAAACAAACAAAAATTGCCATGCTTTCCCTTCGAGCCTGCATGGATGTGCAAAGCATTTCATGAAAATGTATTAAAAAATCTATTGAAATCATTCAAAAGAAAGTCAACAGTGACACCAAAAAGTTGACAAGTGTACAAAAATCAAGAATAAAAGGCAAGAGTGCAGAGAAAATGAGTATAACGAACGGTTCCTATAGAGAGTAACCGAGTTATACTAACTAAGTACATCTTCCATGTAAAGTTTTTAAAGTGTGAACTAATGTCAACGAAAACCTGATGGGGGAAAGGAAGGTGATGATGAGCCGTGAATAGAAGCTGAAAAAAACTTTGGACTTTTACTATTCATTCTGAGTTTTTTAAACATAACTTTTTGCCTAAGCTTTGGCTCTTTTTTTTACTTGGTCCCTCTTGAGAACTTTTTATATTGATTTTTCACGATCCTCTACTCAGTCGTTAATCTTAATTATGGCTCAGTTTCATTCCTGCAGAGAGCACAGAAGAGAACAAGTGCTTTGCATTAGACTCATCATCTTCAGCTCACACACACTCTTGAGTATTTTGGCACGACACTACCGGATAAAAAAAAGTGCATCCTTGTTTGGTGTCTGTGTGGGTATGCCTGTGCATCCTATTATTTTCCTATTCGTTTTCAGTTTTTACTGGTTTTTCTATTTTATACACATCAACATTGAGCAAGAGTTTTTCTATTCATTTAAAATTATTTTCTGGAGAAGACCAGTTCCTTCCTTGAGTTTGCATGTTCTTGTTATCATTATCAGATTTTTCACGCTTGTATGGCTGCTCCCCTCCTAAGAAGAAAAATTCTTAAAAGTTTCCTTCCCATTGAATCGATCGGTAGTAGTCGAAGGAAAACTCTTTTTATACACATTAGGATGGGATTCTGTACGACGGAAGCATTTTATAGAGTGGAACCACTCAAGTGAACAATAACGGAAACGAGCCGTATTTTAATGGAAATAAATTATAACAATCTCTAACCATGCACATATTAATCATGGGAATATTTTTGAATTCTAGAAAGAAGCCAAATCACAGGAGTTATTGTATGTATACAATTTACGTTAAAATTCGTCTCGACGTTTATAACCCATGCATGACTAGGTTTTAAGTAAAAGTCACAATTTAGCTAATTAACAAACTTTTTTTTCTCGTAAGCAAAACTGTCAAGTAAAAGTCTTACGAGAAGTTAATATCGTGAGTGATTTCTGGGATGAAAAAGCTCGTGCACTTTTGACTTTTACTAGATCATCCAGTTTAGAGCTCTTCGAATTCTAACCATTATCATTATACAGATATACAATATCTCCAAGTAAACCATGTTAAGTATCCCTGCGAAAAATGATGGAATGACGAGTCTTTTTGTATAGAAATACAAGAGCCACTCCTCTCGGAAGAAAAGATTTTTGATAGCACAATAACCTTGTGATGATGACTATGATATATTGTGTGCAGTCAAGTGTCTTGTGTGAAAAAAGCACGATAGAAGTATCACGGTATATTATTCTAATACCCAAGTACTGTGTATGACAGCCTACGGAAGGAGAGAACAATTCAGACTAACAGATTTAGTTTGATAATGGCTAGCATAAAAATCCATTGTAAATTGGGTTTGTAGTGCTATGAGGAGAAGCGTAACAAAAAATATATTTTTGAAGGAATATGTATGACGGACAGCTCACGAGACCAGGCCAAGTCACCGAGATTTATGGAGATGCAACAAATCTACATGAGATTTTGTTATACAGAGTCTAATTAGATAGTTGTTGACGATATATATCATCGTGAATATGCGGTACTAGATGTATTTTGATAGCATTAAGAATGGCTCACTGACTTCATTACTCGCTCATGACTGAATTCTTCTTGGAATTTTCGTCGTCAATTACAGTCGTCATGACGATCAAGGTGCGTTTTTGTTAACAACAAGGAGCGATTTATCTTTAAGTGCGTGCCGTTTTCACAGGACCCTCTGTTCAGATTTAATAAGACATTTTAAAGAAAGGTAGATCATTTTCATAACGGCACTATTTCTCTTTCTTTCCTCACGTGATACTTACATTCTGCTACAAACATTTTTCTTCAAGTGTAGGCCAATTACCATAAATCAGATTTTTTTACAAGTTTTCTGTACGTATGGCCTAAATTTCTTTGTAAATTGAGCAGTTTTAGTTGACAAGTGACTAATGATTACTACTTGTTCAAAGATTAAAGTTATTCCAGGAGTAGTATGAAGGCAAAGGTGCAATTATAATCGGCGGGATCAAGTCATGAATCTGTTCTGATCGACCTGCACATATAAACCCAAATGAAGATCTCTGGCTATGGACATTGTTGTCGTTGTCAAGAACGTGTGCTGAATCACTCATTTTTTCTCTCAATTTTCCATAATACTTTGCGCCTACGTAATGTACCATGTGAAAATTCATTCCCCATAACAACGAGTGGGCATAGTAAAAAGAAAAGTTTCTTTTTTATTTTCCCATTTAAAATTCTAACAGCAAATCCATCAAATAACAGCGTTCCCTATACTATTCTTCTTATTGCTGCCATTTAAACTATGTATTACGCAGTAGCTAAAATGTACAATCAGCCGCAACTTTTTTGGGTTATTATCCTAACTCAATCATTGTTGAAAAAACCTGCTTTGATTTCTGCCTCTCCTTGAGAGTCTCGTGTACGTGTACAACAATTCATCCATCTCATTTAAGTCAAGTTCAGCAATGTCACGGACGCGACATGCACATTTTAAGCGTATAGTACATGCTATATGCAATCATTTTTGTTGAACAGACTCAATACAACAGAGAAATTCTCTCGACAGCTTATTTACATGGTCAATTTTCATGTAATAGTATACACCCTTTTTAATAGGTTTATAAACGGTCATACTCAGGAATAGGAATGTCCGTTTAAACTTACTTAAGACTTGAAACTATGTGCTTTCATCAAACGTTGTGATGCAAAAAAAAATAAGGCAGAAAACAGCCTTAAAAATAAGAAACCATTTTTTATATCAAAACTAATCAACTGGTTTTAAGAGGACAAGATTTGAAGAACAATTGTATGACCACTTGCTGTGCCATACGGATCACAAAAGACTTTTTACGCCACACTATAAGTACAGACTCGGTCCCTGTTTTGTCAAGTGCCAAAAAGACTTACTGTTTGAGAGTGGCTCTAGTGCTGGTGTTCTCTTGCGATAAAGTTATTCGTTTTAAAATTCTTCATTTCATAAAATTATTTGTCACAGCAAAGTTTCAAAATTCAAATACAAATTTTATACTTTTTTTTTGCACAACTACAGGTTTGCAAAAACAGGACAAATGCAACAACTTGACGTATTTTTCATTATAATTCATCTCATGCATATGAAATGTTTTTGAACACATTGTTATGATTTTGGCTTTCCAAGATAAAAGATTTCAAAGAATTCTCTTTGGGTGGATAATTTTGATCACACACGTTTGCATTAGAATCGTTTGATTAGATGTTTTGCAAGATAGTAAAAACGGCAAATAGGCATAGAGCACATTAAGATTGAGTAAGAAAATAAAAAGATTTGATTTGAGCAAAAATGTTTATTTTGTATTCACCGTTGAGACGCTAACATTTAAATATTTTTGCACGTAAATTGTCTCCTTTTTGAATGCAGACGGAATGAATGAATTAGTAATAAAAATGGTAAACGAATGACCTGTTGCATTCTTCATCTTGACTTGAAAGGAGAAAGATTTTGATAAAGAGAATAATTTGATGACGAGCTCAACATGTACGCATCTTAATAATATTTTGCATCATAAAAAATTCCACAGTATTATCTCCCATGTGAGTAAATCCAAGTCCTGTTACAGTACTATTGTACGCACACAAATTTTCTCATAAAATTCATCCTCGAAAGGAATCTCGTTTCAGTTTTATTTTCATTTGAAATTCAAGTGGTGCTGATGATACGAAGACAGGTTGATCTCAACTTGAAAGGAGAAAGATTTTGATAAAGAGAATAATTTGATGACGAGCTCAACATGTACGCATCTTAATAATATTTTGCATCATAAAAAATCCTACAGTATTATCTCCCATGTGAGTAAATCCAAGTCCTGTTACAGTACACTATTGTACGCACACAAATTTTCTCATAAAATTCATCCTCGAAAGGAATCTCGTTTCAGTTTTATTTTCATTTGAAATTCAAGTGGTGCTGATGATAATATGAAGACAGGTTGATCTCTGTCTGCTGGAAGCAACCGTTAACAAGGTATCATAGTGTGCAAGCAAGTAAGTAAGTAGTGAACACCAAGTAAAAGGTCATATTATTGATATTGCACGTGAAAAGCAATGGTTATATAGACGTATCAGGTGGTACATGATACTCAGAGAGTCACGATTATTATGAAAAATACAACAGAATTGCAAGCGGAAAAAACTCGGTACAAGTTGGATAACATGTGTAAAAACACAGATGGTGATGATGTGGCAGTTTAGCTATTTAAAAAGAATGTCTTGAATTTTTAAATGAATTTTTAATAACGTTTCCTGTCTGCGCTGAGTGAAAAATTCTTTTTTCACCTTTTTTAGTGACGGTAAACAAAACGTGTAGAAATTGCTACAAGTTTGTATCCTTCCGTTCTTGGTTCCTTTATTTGCTAAACCTTTCAAATGGTATTTGCGACTAAAGTGTATTATATGGTGGACAAGTCTTTTGTAGCTTTGATGGCAATTTTCCCATAAAAAATGGTAAACCGTATTGCTCCCTTTTTTTAACCAAAATAGAGTTGAACCTGAATGTCATACTCAACTAAAGCTCTAAGTTTTTAATGTGTCATGTCTACGTGTAATACATGTGTGCGCTACTTTTTGCCTTTTTTCTTAGAGCTTTATTCATGACAATAAAATGCAGAGCTTCCCATGTGATGTATTAGCTCCCATTTATCAAATTTTCGGGTGGGTCTCCAATTCTTTAGCCTAATTATATTAGAAATACGTTCATGCATGCAAATCAGCCAGAGTTAAATCGACATTGTGCTATCAAGATTTAAGGGCAGTCTCGCAAAAACCTGACTAGTAGCTTTANCTAATTATATTAGAAATACGTTCATGCATGCAAATCAGCCAGAGTTAAATCGACATTGTGCTATCAAGATTTAAGGGCAGTCTCGCAAAAACCTGACTAGTAGCTTTAACAATTGAAAAAAACGCGGACCATCAGACTAAGCCCACAAATAAAAAGAAAAAAAACGATTAAGAAAATGAATTGTGTTTGTGCTGATGATAATGTTCCTCGCCTAAATATTTTGACCTGATAGAATTTTTCTTTCTTTAAGAAGCATTCAATAACTCACGTTTTTTTTCCTATTGTAATTCGAATCAAAGGGAACATACAAAAACGTACTACTACCAAGTTTACGCCTTGCCTAATAATAAAGCTTCGCTAATCAGGATTGATGAATGTTCTCCATTTTTCGCATATTTCCTTCTGCACGTTCGTTCCTACCTTGTTCGCTACGCTCATTTTCCATATGAGTCATTTCTCATAGGAAAATTTAATTCAATTTTTGTTAGAAAACTCTTTTTATAATCAAATTAGAAAAAAAAATCGCCGTGTCTAGCGTGGATTCCTGTTCCCACTACCTTGAAATTAAACAGCCTTTTCTAAAAAGAAATTTGTGTTAAAAACGTAAATTCTGTGACTTCCTTGCCATTATCAATGCATATCGTTATTCGTTACAAGCTGTTGGACAAGCATTAAAATCTCTTTTGTTGCGGCTTATTCTTCCTTGACGGAGTGTATCCAATGTCATCAGTATCCCGTGTAAAAGGCCGTCATCAGGGTTGACCACCGACTTTGCTAAAAATTACATGCAAAGATGATTTGACAAAAAAAAAACTAGTTTTTTCGGTTGCGTACACTTTTAAATCCTCGAAAAACATTGCAAAAAACAAGATCCATACATCAAAGAAATGTATTTTGGCTGCAATACTTGTATCCAAAACTCGTACCTGGGACTGTCATTTATAATAGTAGAAAATATGAGTCTTAATAGTTACAATTCGCTTTTTCGTAAACTTCTCGTTCGCTTGATTTGACCCATTATGATAGCCAGATAAGAGATAAATCTATTGTTGTTATCATCATTGCGCATAATCATGGTAGCTTTTGTGTGGTCACCAATACCATAAGAGAGAAATGAAAATGATGGATTGTTCTCGGATGAAGAATATCGCAGAAAAAATTAAACAGCAATCTATCTTTATGATTAACATTTTTTTCTTGGGAAAAAAAATCCTTGTCTTCGTCTGGTTACTTTAGCGCTACCTAAAAGCAATAAAACATTGATGCGGTGGTGTATTGTGCGTTTTGCGGGAGAAATCAAAACACATGGACAACTTGGCTTCTTCAGTAAAAACCAGTTTTTAGTTTCAATATTTCCTTGAGAAGCAGGAGATGGCAGAAGAAGAACGCAGAGTATCACTTACTACATGCAACTTTCAACTTTAGCTATAAATCCTTGCTAAAATGTTCAACAGCGGATTGATAAATTGCTATTATAATTTATTCAGCGTAAAGGGAAGCTGTAAAAGTTTAACATATTTTCTGCTAAAGCTTAACAGACTTTGCGTGTAGATGAATCCACCTTGTAACTATTTTTCAGAATGGTCTGACCATTGCTAAACATGCACTGTGACATTAGGTGAACCCTTAGTTTCTCATAAATAGCTAGTTTCTTCTGGAAATGACCGATTGTTGTTGGTTTTCATATAAATACGTTGTTTTCATAGCAACCCATTATATGAAATCATGCCTAGTGCTTGATACATATGTTCATTATCTTCTTCAAATCAGCTTTCGCTTTGAAAGGAGAAACTGTTTATCTTGTTTGCTACGAATCAGAAACTTGACCACAGCCAAAAATTCTTTTGTTAAAGCTTTCTCTCTGGTTATTATATTTCTCATGCGATAATGGATTGTTACAGATTTCCTTTCAGTTAACATGTCATCTGTAGATTTTTCTAGCTTCATATACCAGAAGAAACTATTTTCTTTGGTTACAACTAATCCATATATTTTCTGTAGAGAAAAAAACTACAGCCAACAACCTAATCCGCCTATTCACCCGTCTTCCCGAAGGATTTTTCTGTTGTAGTAAAATGATACGTTTAAGCAGGGGATAAAAAATTGAGGTCTGTTGTTACCATCCTTTCTTTCCCAGATGCTTTCTCCACAATAGTTTTACGCAAAGGACCACTGTAACATCAACTCATCCGTATTTTCTCCAGCTGCCTAACTGCACAGCTTAAGGTTGCTAGATGTGTAGTTCCTAACAAGTCATTGCTTTCACTCTCATATCGAATTTCTCTTTCTGACAGGGTTATATTAAGTGAAAAAGATTTCTTTTTGGAATTTCGATGGATTGATTGAAAAAGCCTCAAGAATTCAATGAGGTTTGTAACACTGGAACTTATTGATATTTTCTTGGCTTTTAAATGTGCTGAGATTTAAAGGATTTTGCTAAAGAAAAATATGTTTGTCAGTAAGTTCTTTTGGAATTTCGGGAAAATTCCAAGCCAATCATATCTACAGTTTTAATTAATTTCAAAACAAGACTATGCGAAGATATCTATATAAAATTTCACTTTGGAAATCCTCCACAAAACGAAAACCACGGGAAAACATGGTAAAGTTAGATGAATTTGAGGGAACCCCATCTTACCATGGCTAGATATCTAGCGACAGGTTTACAAAGTACATCTCTCTAACACCCAATTAAATACATGTCTTTGTTTGCTTTAACCTTGTGTGCCAAAAAATAAGCACGTGCTATGCAAATACGCGAGAAACCTTTTCCCTTTCGATTATGCTAGCCCTAGTGTAGAAACGACCCGAAAGTGGATTCAGTCTTGGTTCGTGTGCTTTCACACAAATAAATTAAATTTTCACCCGTTTTCTCTCTCGTGCAACATCTCCAATTTTGTTGTAACTCTTTTGCTGTGTTGTCTCGTTTTGCTACTGGGTG
>JAAXOA010002655.1:0-12781 GCA_036561885.1 Salina celebensis
GTATCGCTTCCATCGGCATCGGAGCTTTGAGATATATTTTCAATCGATTCAGCTCAAGGAACCGGCCGGATGGCTCCAAGAAGAAGAGATCCCAACAGTTACGAACATCTTACCGTCGAAACTTTTAACGAGAAACCAGCTATAGAGTAGACATGGACATGGGAGTGGCTCTTCAATGTGGGAATGCAGCTTTGATGTCATTGTCAATTTTTCAATTTTAAAAATACATAGTCATACTTAATGTTATGCTTTTTACAAGAAAGATATGATATCAAGAGACATTCTGGCAAAAATATGATGTAAACTTCCCAACATGGTTTAATATAATAAAAAATTTATGTTTATAAATTCGAAGCTGAACATCGTTTCATCAGTGATTGAGGAGCGCACTATTGCATAATTTCGCCATTCCATTTACATTGTACAGTCAGCCATCAACCATCTTTTTAGTAAATCTAATGGAAATGCATTGTCTATATTAAGATTAAAAATAAACTTAACTAGAGGAAGATTCCCCAAATCAACTAGAATTAGAAGATTTTTTGATGATATGAAATTTTAGTTATAGATTTCTGTTGTCCAATTGTTTCTATTACGCATAAATAAAGCTAACGTTGTAGATAACGAGGTTTTTCAAAACTTGCCCATTACCCCCATACAATGGGAAAAGTAAAAAAAAAGTGGAACCCTCTTACACACAAAGCCCTCTTTGCCCCTGCATACAAGCCAATCCTCGACAAGGATTTGTTCAGATATGTTGGAAAGTCCGCCTCAGCCCCAGAAGCGAAGAATGGCCGTTTCGTACGCAAAACATTAATCAGAACAACCATGAAACGAAAAGACTTAAAGAATGAAGAAGATTCAAGAAACAGTGAAAATAAATGGGAAACAGAACTGCTGAGTAACTTCAAAGTGGAGCCTCCTTGTTTCTATTTTGGTCGGAAACAATCACAACAAGATCACTACTCTGTAAAATGTAAAGACTAAAGACAGAATTGGACGCGAAGATGTAATCATAAATTGTTCCAAAAACGAATCCCCCTTCCATGTTACAAATTGAAAGTAAGGATACGTACAAGGTCAAGAATCCAACGAAAGAGAAAGCGGTTCTATTTTTCATCAGAAGGAGCCTCAGCAAAAACTCAAACCTGTCGAGTGCTCTCGATTTCTAAACCAGATTCTCGGGTCGCCCCCATTGCGTAACATTCAAGTTTTCTCTTTTTTGTGAGGACTTGACGCATCGGAGAGCCATTGATATACGGAGTTACATTGTGATGGGGATTTCTTGTTGCTCTCATGATGATGCTACTATGCTACTCATTACATTTCGTTTCGGATGCGTCATGCTAACCGTAGGGAGTACGTTTATGAAATGTTTGGTGAGGTGGGAAATGGTAAGCGTGATTCGCGGTAGGTAACTGGGTCCAATACCGGAAATGGAAGTGTTCTGGAAAGTGGAAACCGTTGTCTCTGGTGAAAACGTGTGAAAATACATAATAGAATATTGGAATCTGTGATTAGAATGTATAGGTTTTATTTACACATTTAAACATAAAAATGTTGAGTTTTATTTGCTAAACAAACGGTCGTAATTACACAAGACCTCAAAGTATTAGCTTATTGCTACAAAAGCAAATAAAGTAGTTTAAATGAAGTTTCTACATTGGAACAATCATTGAATTACATAAACACATGACTACTAGGCGCTCTTGCACTCTAATACATACGTGCACCGTCTTTCACAAATGATGTCGCTACATTGCAATCTAATCATACCATAATTAACGCTACAACACAAACTGGACAGTCGGGATTGAAAGAAGAGTTGGTACAAGTAATCTTGGGAGTGAAATATCGCCTGAATCCTGTGTAACCCATCGCCATACGATCCTTCCTATACTGGAGCACCCACCGTCTAGTTTACACTGGTGAGACGCGACGAGGGGAAACTAGAAAACATATACAGGAGCGTTAACGAAACGGATAATTTGTAACACGGTAAATGTCAAAATGGAGCAGACCTGTGTACTAAGAGTCCCTCCTGTAGAAAACAATACTTTTTTAAAAATTTTCAAACCTAAAAATGCACGTACATAACTGTGCATAAAGGTTGCGCTCGAGTTCCAAACCAAACTGTGGAGCCCTGGAATTGTCCAATTCCAACAGAACCGACCCAAAGCGCTAGCGAGTTTACATTAACTAGAGAGCGGCGTCCTGAAAATAGTTTACAAATGCATACGATACATTAAGGACATACTAATATAAGGAAGTAAACGTAAACAATTAAGATTCAAGCTGGAACCCACCTGTTCACTAATAAAAGATCGTCCATAAAGTACTTCACGAGAATCACTGGATCGGAGAATACGGAGGGATGATAACTGTATCGTCACTAAGAGCCCCTTTACTCCATACAAAACAATACGGGTTCGAACGGATGTTTTGAGCAGTAAGTGTTGTCTGAAGCTGAAGAAACGGATAACGTCGAGACCGAGAAACGCGATCGTCTGGTCCACCATTTCTGGAGTACGGATTCAGAGATACCAATTCCTTTGCGTGGACGATCGGCAAGTTGTCCCAACTAAAATCCAGACGCCGTGACCTAAAGATGTATTGTTAAACATTTATTGTTATGTAAAACTTTGGGGTAAATTGAACTGACCCGTTCACTGATAACGGTGGCGAGTGTTCTCATTACGTCCCTGTGTCTGCCAGTCCCAAACATCCTCTGAAACATTTTAGGATGCACCGAACGACGCCATTCTGTAAATAACAAATTATCATTGTTAACTCAGTCGTAACTAATTCATCTCAATCTGAACGTTTTCTTATCCACCATTACTTCAAATCGACGCGTTTCGTATAACAAATAGCAACCGAGTTTACATTAACTCGACAGCAGCGTTCCTTCAGCAGCTACGGGACACCGTAACCACAACTCACTAAATGTCGACCTCTGGATTCCTAAAGTGTCCTACAGACTGTAACAAAGTCGACAGCGAGCCGACCGTCCTCTCCGCTCCAACGACTAGTCCCGACTAAAGATACAAGCCGTGATTCTCGCGAAGACTACCACCTCAAAGTCTCTAAACCCGAGTATCCCCTAATTGTTTCGACCTTGAGTGAACTTGTCAAAGTGAAAACCAAAATTTTACATGCGACACCGTTTACGCTATGAGTCTAATTCTAATTCATTGACAATTGACAAGCTTCTCTCCCGTTTATTCGTGGATTATGCAAAATGGTTAAGTCTTTATGGATCATCACTAAGAGTCTGGTGACAATTTTAGTTTTTACAGAATAAATTATGAGAGAAGAATCCGAAGATTTGATTTCAATTTTAAGATGAAAGTCGCATGCAATAGCCCACCAGGCTATATGTGTGTGGACATGGATTCATAAGTTGACAACCCGACTGGCGACAGGATCCCCTCTCCCATCTCCCATGGAAAGCACGCCGCATGTGAATTCTATGTGATAACGGACGTCTCGAGTATCGGAATCCACATCCCAGGAATGAGCTCTGATTCATACGCAAATCACCCAAGATTCACAAATTACTCTGTTCCCTGCAGTTGGATAAACGACCTTGTAACCCCACTTGCAAACCAACGACCTAACAGTTATCAGTTCAATACCTAAAATTATATCCGATTCCTTCTTTATATTTTGTAATTTGATTAAATCTTTAATCTTTAGCTCCGACTCATGCTAATGCTCCAATGATTTCCGAAAAAATCCCCCTTTTCCTTCGCTGAACAATAATTATTAAATTTTATTTGAATAAATAATATCGCATAAAAACCGGTGGATCGAACAAAATCATAATAAATACACGCGCTCAGACATTACCAGGCCCGTTTGGAGTGGCCCTGGAAGCAGTCCTCGGGCCCTCGGCGACCATCTCCCCTTGCTGCTGCGCCTCCTTCTTGGCATTCTCCTTTATCATTTAGCGATCCGCATTGCACGAGAAAGAGGGAAACAGCAGAAAGTGAGACCGTCGAATGCACCACCATGACGAAGGAATACGTTGCATTCCTGGCTGGAAGCAAAATTACTTTTGAAAGGTAAAGATCGGGTCCATTATAAAAAGACGGCGTTTGTGCCCCAACCAGTATATGCCAATTTGAATAGTTTGTGCGTGGAAAAACAGACGACAGTCTAATCTTTGACCTAAGTTCTCGAATCTAAATTTAATGCTTATCTGGGGAGCCTCATGTACGGCACAACGGCAAAAACTCAAGTGGGCGATAAGAATTTGAGGGAGCTCATTACTAACATTCCCCAATATACGAAAAGATAAATTTTAAAGCTAAATGTCAATAAATGAATGATTTTTATGCACTTCTTTTACAGTTAATAAAACAATTTCTTCAAGACAAGTGGTACTAAATCCATTATCCCATCCCCCTTCAGGATCGACATATCATCAATCAACCCAAACATGTTAGTAGAGATAGGCACCTGAAAGACCCGAATAAAAATTTGCAAGTTGTCGCCAACCCAACTAATTTTCAAAACCTAACTCTAATTTGGCTTTCATTTATCATTCAAATTCTCCGTATTTTTTAAAATTCCAAAGTGAAATTCTGCAACTGAAGCTTCCTCGTACTCCTCCACATCGAATCCTCTAAATTACTTTTTCATGATGGAAAACCCAACCCGATTAAATGCAAAAGCTTCAGTGCAACCCTCCAGTGCAACTGAAGCCATGGCCAAGTTTTATGAAAATGGGAAGCAGTATGTAAACAACCTCCTCGCTGAAACAAGTCCCTTCAAACTCGTAGCGGCAACTTGTATCGCTTCAATTGGCATCGGAACAGCGGCATACATGTTTGGCCGACGTAGCTCCAAGAGCCAGCCTGATGACTCCAAAAGAAAGAAGAAATCCCAAACGACAAGAAATAGGATGAAAAAATCCTCAAAGCTGGACACTTCTGACAACTCCGGCCAAGAACAGTCTCTCGAAGACATTCGCCGTCCTGTGACTGGCCTGTCGCAAGCGATTTTTCCTAAAAGGCAAGACCCCAACGAGGACGTGGTGCCGTCAACGTTTCCTGCAAACAAAGTAATCAACGTTCAAGAGGGAAAGGATGTACTTGTTTTGAAGCAGGTTCCGCGCGGAAGGAAGACTCCATGTATTGTGCCATTCGCATTAAAACTGGAAACCTTTTTACGCGTTCATAAGATAAAATACCAGGTAATTCTTGATATAAACATGATAATCAAGGAAATCATGGTTTAATTGTTGGAATTTCTGTTTGTTTAGTTGGAGGAGGATAAAGAGCCCCGGTTTCAGGACAGCCCGTGGATCCGGCTCAACACTGAAGACATCACGGAGTCTCAAAACGTCCTCCAATTTCTCATTTCCAGTTTTGACTTAAAATCAGAGTGGAACTTGGCTCACAGAACAGGAAGCGCTGTCCACAGCGTACACCCATTTACTTGAAAATCATCTTTACTGGGCAATCGCTCTTTGGCGGTGGGTCTACGACGGAGCCAAGTCTCTCAAAGAAATCCAGCTTCTACCAAAGGAAACCCGAGCTCTGATCCCAGACGTTTGCCAGACTGTAGAGCAAGCTGCATGGTTCCATGGAATTGGGAAGCTTTCTCCAGAGGAAGTCAAAGTTGCAGTTCTCAAGGATCTTCGCAGCTTGTCGGAGTTGTTAGGAACAAAGAACTTCTTTCTTGGAACCCCCACACCTACCGAGTTGGACTGTACAGCGTTTGGAATGCTGGCACAGTTCTTGTGGAACATGAGTGGACCATGGCATGATGCAATGGAAAAGGACTTTGCCAATTTAACAAATTTTTGCTGGAGAATCCGAACCACGTACTGGAAAGACTGGAATGAATGTGTCAATAATACCAAGCATTTGGATAATGAAACTTACCCAAACGCTGAGACTGTTTTATAACCGCAAAAATATAGAGCAAATTCACAAGTTAAATTACTACACGCATAATAAACAGACCAGTTACATGTCTAATAATAAGATGTATTAATATGACTTGTTCATGATTTTCGTACCAAAACTCGCGTAAACAAAGAGCATCGTTTATCTACGCATCTTAAACACGAGGAGATGCAAAGTTGCATGACAAGATAGCAAAATCATTGCTTAGATTGGTTTCTCCAGACTCAAACATAAAAAAAAGTTCTTGATAAAATTCCAGCATTTCTCAGCTGGAACAAATCAACCGCGTGGCGTAGGTTTTCTTGTAGTTCTTTTTGTATAAAGCACTCCTTAGTTTTTTAATAGTTTTTTGGGAATCATGACCAGTTTATTAAAATATTCCGTAGTGTACTGCGTAGTTTTTTACTTCCTAGTGTCATGTGAGGGAGGTTTCTTAAGTTCAATACTCCAGCTAAAGAGACCCTTTTACAAAGGCATAAAAGATAAGGAACGACCAACGTCACAGTTATTACGCTTAAAAACTTCATACTCCGACTGTGGCTCTTCTGCGAGCATAAAAAATTTGCAAGTGAGTTGTGCAAACAAAGAGAACAGTGATATTTGCGAGATCCAAAGAGGTTCAAATGTAACCTTTAACCTGAGATTTGTGCCAAAGCAGGAGGCAGCTCAGTTGAAAGTTGTACTTCATGGAATCATCGACTATGTACCAGTGCCACTGCCATGTCCACAGGTTTGGGTCATCACTATAAATAGTTTTGGCAGCTGATGACATACTAGTCACTAATTATTTCATACTTTTATATTTTATAGCCAGATGCCTGTGAAAACTCTGGACTAACTTGTCCCATCAAGGCAGGGACGGTGTATGACTATAAACTGGAAGCACCAGTTAAACAGTCCTATCCAAGAATGAAGTTTTGGGTGAAAGGTCAACTGGAAGATGAGCAAGAAAGGAATGTGATCTGTGTAAAAATTCATGTTCATATTGTGTAATCTACGTGCAAAGAATTTAATGAATGACATGTACAAAAATACGTTGTTTACTCCAATATGTTTGGAATTTAGGCAAAGTATATCCAAAACACCCTTTTGGTTTTTGTAAAAATAACTGGACTATATTGTACTAGATAAGTTTGTATTTTCTGGGAATTCTTACTGTTTTTATATAGAACACAACAAAATACCATCAAGATTTTTATAGGACCAATATTGTTTTACTCGCAACTCAACAAAAGAAAGGGTTGTGTATTGACTTTTATGTGAAATCTTGGAATTGGGACCAATAAAAAACGTTAAAAAACAGAAATGCATAGAAATAGGTAAAACTTTTTACTCAAAACTATACAACTCATATGAAAATGGAGTTATATAAATAGATCATCCATAAAGAAAGACTGACGACCCCTCTGTGGATCTCCCATTGTCGGCCTACCTGGAAAACTGTGTCGGTATGTTTTACAACTTGTATTGGAGTGGAGCCGAGCTTTGTTTAATGTTTTCATAATATTTGTAAAAGAAGATAGAGTGTGATGAGGAAGAATGCTTCCTACTGTGGCTACAAGGTAGGCCTGATAAAGACAACAATCCAGAGACAGACTCATCTTTGAATTGAAAACAAGAGAAACATGTTATTTATCCCAATCAAACACAATGATATTTGTATTTTTGGGCCGTCTTCCGGCAAACTGTTCTATTTCTAGATACGCTACAAAATGTATTGATGCACACCTGTCTGTCTCTGCGCACTGTCCAGTCGGGTATTTTACATTTTGTGTATTGCTGCATAAGGATTTTTATATGAAAAATGTAAAATCTCGCCCAAAAACTGGAATTAAGTTAGTTCTTCATACATATAAAAACCTATCGCGTACCTAGTAATCAACAACAAGTTTTTTTGATGACGACGACGTCTATCTTCTCTCCCTTTTTTCAAAACATCCTTCCCTTCTTTGTTCAAGAAACAAAAATCACCATTTTTCATGTAAGAATTTTTGTGTACGCGTACTTTGGTTTTGTATTCTGGACTTTTGCTTAATGTGTTCTGATGACGAGACAGATAATCGTCTCATTGTTTTCTCAGGAGTACTTTTGCTGTGCTGTGTTTTCACGATGATGATGATGATGCACAAAATTTAATGCGTTTTGTCTTAGCCTTTCATTCTCTCTCCGAGCCTCATGCAACTTGCAACTTTTGCTGGATAAAAAAAGAAGCCTAGTAAAAGGCACATAGCTGACGATTGAATAACATCATATTTAATTTTTGCTTACGAGTAAACCACAAGAGGAATCAGCACATTGCCAACCTTGTTTCATCCGCACAGTCACATTCTTAAGTGGTTTTTGTGCTGTTGTGCAAAAAAAGAGCTTTTTCTTGTATTTTTGCAGCAGAAAATCTGACAAGTAAGTGAATTATTTGGCTTTAAATCTAATTATAATTGCATTGTTTGGCTATATTTTTGTATTTAACGGGAATTAGCTGGAGAAAAGGGGGGATTATTGGAGAAAACTTTGTTATTCTGTTTATAAAGTTGACAATAATTTTGATTTCTTTGTTGATATTTCTAGAAATCATCATGACCGGAAGAAATTTCCACTGTCCTGGAATGTTTTTGGGATGTCTTGTAGTGTTCCTGTCATGTACAGCGGTTCTCACAATTCCCCGGAACTCAAACAGGCTTTATACAGTGAACCGCTGGTATGCTATGCCACATTACAGTGAAACACCCTATAGTGACTGTGGGTCAAAGGGTGCGACCATTCAGAAAGTTGAAGTCATCCCGTGTGATAACGATAACGCTTGTCAACTCAAGACAGGGACCAATGCTACTTTTAAAATATCCTTTTTGTCGAAAGTCAACTCGACTTCGTTGAAAGGCAAGGATTCACGGGATTGTTGCCGGGATTCCGCTGCCTTTCCACTGTCCTCAGGTAAAAAATCATGAGAATTGAAGCAAAAAAAATCATCGAGTTTTTAAAACGACTAAAATTTTAAAATTTTGATTTCTGTAGGAAGACGCATGCCAAAAGTCAAACATTGAATGTCCCCTTGTGGCCGGCCAAGTGTACAACTATGTCGTGGAGCTCCCAGTTCTCAAAAGTTACCCCAAAGTCAATGTCAAAGTCAAATGGGAATTGCTCAGTGAGCTCAATCAGGACGTGGTCTGCCTTCTCATTCCTGCAAAACTCGTGTGAAAACAGAGGATAACTCAAAAACAGTGTTTTTAATGTTTATTTCTTTGTCTCTGTAACTTTTACCAAATCTTCAGGTTAATTTTGTAATTTATTAAGGTAAAAATGAAAATCTGTATAAGAAAGTCTGAATTGAGCAAACCCAAGCTCGCAACATTGCATTTAAAAGATTTTGCCTGTGAGGTGATAGTGTACTGAAGAGAATGTTCCTGTTATTAAATGTTATGCTATAAAAAATAGTGTTCTATGTGGTTTTATGTTCTTACCTAAATCATTAATTAATTGATAATTCTTAATGTCTCAAATGCAGGTGAATTATTGACTTAATAAAAATATTTCACTGTTTTTTGAACAAAACTGACAATTGTATGATTTCCCAGTGATTTTTTAAATTGAACCGTTTTGTACAAACCAAACATTTTAAAATCTAGAAAAATCAGCGTTACTGTATAAATCATTGCTGTGTTTGTCATTCATGAAAACCAAATCATCTGCCGATTTTACCAGCCACAAGGTACTTGGCACACCACCCACTTGGTTCACTAATATATTATAAATTATAATTAATTTAGTAAGAATTATTATTGCGCATGAAAAATCTTCTTTTGAAATTATCTAGCGTGTATTTTTATGATGTTTTGATTACAGATAGGACAAACTACTTAAAAATTCAGAGGATTGCTTATCATATTATTAGAAGTTATGTGTAAACTACGAACATTTTTTTTTTTAGTTTGTAGTTTTTACTATAATTTTCTCTCATTTCACAACAGTGTTGCACCATAAATTTTCTTGTTTTCAATCCCAAAACTGCATTTCATTATAAAAAAAACCTTTTAGTTTCACTTTGTATTTTCTCATCCTTTTCATACTTACGAACATAAAACTCATAAAAAGTTTCACACTATAGAAAGATGATTTCATCTTTAACACAGAGGATCTTAGTGGGCATACCTCTTAGAGAAAACAAAGTCTAAAACATGCATTACATTAAAATGAAGATCTTTTGCAGCGCTAAATTGCATTTCCTTTCGTACAACATAAAAATTGGTAAAAGGAATCAGAAAGTCAAGGTGAAATATAAAAAAACACAGGAGCAACCTATATACCCAGTGACCTACAGCGAGACAGCGTAAAAGTATATTTTCAGGCATCAGCCCATCTTTTTTAACCATAAACAATGAACTCTGCACATTTTGCATGCAATACAATACTGAGTGCATGCAATCTGAGCTTACTAGTAAAATACTGTGCAATACATCATATTGTGAGATTTTCCATTCAAAAAAGCTTTAAAATAGATTATGAACTTTTTTTGATGGCAGATAAGCAAAAATTTACTCATCTAAAATTCACAAACTACTTTTAAATGATAGATCATATCTTTGCACCTGGCCATATTATCCTGACAAATGTGAATCTTGTTAAACCGCCTACGCTTTTTGTCATCGTGAAGTATGGCAAAAAAGCTGAAAATTTCGAAATCTATTTCGAAAAGTGTCAAAACACACGACTTTAGAGCCTTTCTAATGTGTAAGAATTAAAATGAGTTACAAAATAAGCCAATTTTGGTGCACAATGATAACTTTTCAAGGAGAGCTCATTAGCCACGCATTTTCACCATCAGTTGAGAGCGTTTTCTTTTTCGAAGTTAGCAACACGATTAGATTTGTAGGAGGCATACTGTATCCTTTTTTTATTTGGATCGCAAAGCAAAAGTGGGCAAAAGCGTCACTATAATGAAATGCAGATAGTATTTCAGATAAAAAGTGCAAACCTTGCAGATTTATATTGGGCGTGCGCTTATTTGTTTACTTTGTTTATTGTACTGCGATTTCACGGTTGCGATTCAATTCTAACTTTCAGGCTCACACTCATCCCTGCAGGGGCTAAACAAAAAGATACAAGACAGCAGATTTTTTAGAGTGGATAACAGTGGCGGTAGGAAAATAATAGACCTGATTTGTGGTGCTTATACATGATTATCAAAAGACTTATGAGCTTGAGTAAGCGCGTTAAGGTAAAAAAACAGTGTCAGTATAAAAAAAAGCATGAAAAACATGAAAATGAGATCAAAAGTTAAAAAATAGTTCTAAAGAAAATGAAAATGTTCCTGGTTTTATCATGGGAAGTTACGCTATGTATGACTAACTTTGGAAAAGAACGGGTCCTGGAGCTAAAGTGTGAATGACTGATGCAATCGTAAATCCAATTCCCACGTTATAAAACTTTGAGCTTGGAGGTTCTATAAGAGCGTATTAACCCCAATTACTCATTCACAGCATAATTATGTATTTTATTCTTGTATTCTGCGAGGAATTCTATTTTAGGAAAAAAATAAGAACGGTCATGACGAATCATTGTAAAAGGCTAATAAAAACTATTTTCATCCAGGTGGCTATTATCAAATGACCAACCAAACAACATGGAAAAACATGCCGATCCAAGATCCTTACAATTTAAAATGTAACGCTTTTTATATAGCACCCGAAACAAATGAGCGTCTTNATGGAAAAACATGCCGATCCAAGATCCTTACAATTTAAAATGTAACGCTTTTTATATAGCACCCGAAACAAATGAGCGTCTTCCTTCAACTTCTTCAGTTACAGATAATATTGTACAAAAACTATGCAAGTAGCGAAATCCAAATCTTCCGCGTGTATATAGAAATAGCAGCCCAGTTGAAAGACAAAGGACAAACAAGTTTTCAATGAAGACTCAATCACAACCCGTTTAATCTAACTTCCTCTTACATCTTACGCATAATACCTACCACAATCAAGTATTGTAACTGATACATATCGTCTTATACCAAAACATTCTGATACTAAGGCTTATATCAGTTTATATGTTCATACCTGTTAGTCTCATTGTTTTTGTAGGTACCGAATCGTAACTGAAAAGTTTACGTTGAAGGCAACCGTACAGGTACTTCTACGTGTAGAACTCACCATCCCATCAACATTTGCTGACTTTGTTCATAGTACTAAAAATGGCATGGTTTAAAATACACAGGGAAAGATACATTTTGCACGATGTAAAAGGAAAAAACGATAGTTTGTGGGGGTTGTCTGCATCATGAAACTATTCACTGGCAGTAGTAGAGTAGCATCTAATCTACATGCTCATGTCTATCATCACCAATATTAAAAGTCCATTTTTACTCGTTGGGCTTTTCGTGGCGTTTCTTTCACATTTAACAGCAAAAGAATCAAATAGCCGAAAAATGGTTTTGACAAAAATCTCTCGTGTCTGAAAGCGTGAGCGTTAATTTGTAACCCAACTCACGTCAATTTGCAACCTTCCCTATATTGACAAACTGTCGTGCTGGAGTGTTGACGTCAATCTTGAATCCCATCAAAATGTGACTCTGGATCTATACCGTTTTTAATCTTTCGAAAGTTATTCTAATCAGCAACTCAACATAAAAATCTTCCGCGGAACTAAAAGTTGTAAATTTTCATGTTTTATGTGGAAATGTTTGCATGAATTAACATTCTATGGGAATTCCATGTGTGAAGCAGCATGGTATAAAAAGAATCAGTGAAAAATGTGTAACTAGTCCAATTGTAAGATGGAAATTAGAATAGGTACTCAAAAACTAGTTGTTTAGTTGTTTGTTCTTCTGCACATGGTCGAGGTTCAATGGATGGATTACATTCTGCTGCCTT
>JAAXOA010002656.1:0-12781 GCA_036561885.1 Salina celebensis
GTCTACCCATTTTTAACTTCAGTGGATACATATCGTCACGAAGTAGCTTTAGAAATCTGTCACAAATTTAACTTGATCGAAGCAATCGGATATTTACTTGAAAAGGATGGGAAAATATTACAAGCTTTTGATCTTATGCTAAACCAATTCAAGGAGAAGCTGGCCAAAGTGTTTGCGGAGATTGATACTAACAAGGAGCCTATCACAAACAACATTTTGTGGAATCAACTGCAAGCATTGTTTCTAGTAATGATCCAGTTTTCCCAGCGGAATTCACCAAAATTGACTAGCGAAGAACGAGAAAAGCTATGGTTGCCACTCCTGGAATTAACTATTTCGGCACATAACAAGTACCCCAATGGGCATGAAATTAGTGTGGCATTCAATGAAATGACCAAGCATTTGTTGAGCAGCATGATGGGTCACGTGTCCCTCCCAACTATAGTCGAGATTGTCATGAATGACCCGAGTTATCAAAAAGCTACGTTTGCAGAAATTAAAGACTTAGTTTTAGGTAAGGAGTTTCTAGAGGAAAGTCTCCAATTTTGTAACCGTTTTTTATACTCAATTTTTAATTGCATCTTTTATCTACATACGTAGGAATGCTGGAAACTTGTACGTACGAAGACATGATGGTTACATTGGTCAAACGCGTTACAGAATCGGATGTCCATGATATATTAAAAACGCATATAAAGAGTTTGAAACAAGGGTTCTCATCCAGGAATAAACAGTGCCCTATATGCCATTCCACAATCATTTTGGAAGACAGTTCTTCCAACTCTAGCTTAGTTGTATTTCAGTAAGTGGTCTCACTTCAATTCTTTAAGTATCCGTTTAGAAGATTGAAAAATAATCATACGTGGTTTTTATAGGTGTGGCCATTCCTACCATTATAGTTGTTGCGAACAAGTTGGACTAACTTCATGTACGTCCTGCCATGTACTAGATGTTCATTCTCGCGAATCTCGAAGCAAAGATATATCATTTAATGCACCTAACGTGTTTCACAGGTTTCGGCAAAGGTAAATAACAATTACCCTTACTAAATTAAGAAACAACTGTAATTAGCCTATCTAATAATTGTTGCAGAACAAAAAGTGGACTGTCAGATGAAGACAGCAGCCAGGAAGACATAATAAGCCATGCCGAATTTGAACTAAATCTTGAAGCCTCTTGCAAGGTGGATCTAGACGATTTTTAGAAGCGGTTTTAGCTCTGTACTCTTTTCAGTCATTCCTTCTGACAGCTTTCAAGTAGTTAAGTAAGTAAGAGTAGTGTAGGATTAAAGCTCTATAATTTTAGGGTAAAAGATTAGATGTCATAGTCAGTATGCCTATCAGTATTTTGCTTAATTTGGATTGACGAGCAAACAAATTTTGATGGATTCAAGTGAGAAAGAAATATGCAAATTAATTGTAGACGCTGCATGCGAGTTTTCTTTACATTATGCATGAAACAGAATTTGTGATATTAATTCATAAACCTTTAGCTTTCATTTTATAATAAGTTTGTCTTTACACTACACAGAAAGCAATAGTGAAATAAATTTTAGTTTTAAGATTTATTTATTCTCTGGAATTGAAATTGAAATGACTTTTATACACTTTAATTAGTCTTCTCATGACGAAAGACACTTTTTGGCTGTATTCTCCACCATTATAAATTATGAATCCACACCCATTCCAAGACCCATCCATCTATCTGGTACTAGAAGAAAGTACCGATCCATGGCTTCGCAAAACCGAGTCTGGTACTCGTCAGGAGACACAACAGTTGGTGTTTTCCCTTGACCTCCAAGTATACTTTTTGGCTGTATTCTTCACCATTATAAATTATGAATCCACACCCATTCCAAGACCCATCCATCTATCTGGTACTAGAAGAAAGTACCGATCCATGGCTTCGCAAAACCGAGTCTGGTACTCGTCTGGAGACACAACAGTTGGCGTTTTCCCTTGACCTCCCAGTATACCAGAGGATTTAACGAAAGTTTCAATTTTCTTGTCCCACGTAAATGTTCGAATGTAATCTGGAACAACAAAACATACCATGAAGTCTTAACCCTGCGTAAAGTTGTTTTAAATATAATTTATCAATTTCCTACCAATGACTCCAACCACTAATTCCCGTTTCTCCTCATCAAAACCAATCAATAGGGAATAGTCCATCACCATTTGTGCTCCGAGGAATTTCGAATCGTTTGTCAATGCAGTCATTAAAACAGTCTTTGTATGAGGGCGAATATAAAGAGGGTTCTCGCAAGCAGCTATTTGAAAAAAAAAACATTCGGTTAGTTCATAGTTATAAGTACATACACTCTCATTACATAAGCTCTGTAAAATGTGGATTAACAAGTGGACTTACTGTTAACCAAATTCTCATCCAGCAGCACCAAGTCTTCTTGCTCTTTTCCAGTAGCTGTTGCCAGTCTGTTTCTAATGGATCCCTTCAAATCGAATTTCTGGGTGATCGTTTTCCCATAAAACAAGTTTTCCATGATTAGGATATCCATTTTCTGCGCTGAAGTAGTTACTGAATTTTTGAATCCTATGCGGAAAACTCCCACGATTTTGGCAAGCACCGTAGGTCGCTTTTCTTGAAATGATGTAGTCATGTATTCAAAGTAGTGAGGCGCAAAGTCCAGAAAGGATTGGATTTCAAAACGTGACATTTGTTTGACTATAAATCGATCGTCCACAGTTTTACAAAATGTTGATCCAGACTTGCCCCCTGACGCTGCCCATGACACACATCGAGAAATGCACCGAATGAAAAATTCTTCCCCTTCTACCAAGCACATTTCTCTTAGTTGACGAAAATTGTCAGCAAAATATACGCGACAATAGAACTTAGCTGTCCCAGTTCGAAATTGAACTTCGATGTGGGCAGAGATTAGAGTCTCGAGATCCATCTCGTTCGTCAATGGCTGTTTTTTCATCTACGAGTTCCTTTGGTGAATCTATTCTATCATCTCTTGGAAGACTTCCTGTTGCTTGCTCCTCCGGATGCGCGGAGGATGAGCCCAGTCTCATTTTCCTTTTCTCCTTGATTTGTCGTCGGTACTCATTTGAGCTCAAGAGTAAAAGCAACTACTGAGCTTGGTTCGCTTTCGTAAACCGTAATTGGCAAGTTACTCAACATTGCGGGGAAACTATGTTCGGTATTGGGCCACGGGCTTTGAATCAACTGCACAGAACTGGTTCCAGAGATTAAATGAGTTATTAAAGTTTTCACAGTACTGCTACTGGTACGTTTTTCAGGAACTGGTTTGCCGGAGTCGACAACTTCTTCAGAAGCCGATAAGGATTCCACTGTGCGGGGTGTGCTAGGTTCACTTTTCTGCTTATCCATATCAGACGACTGGTATCGGCTTGGGGATGGAGCGCGGTCTGGACGAGGTTTTACATCGTCTGATAAGAAGTTCCCGAAATCATCAGGTGCTCCGGAATTGCTTACGTTTCCTGTGCTCAGAGAATCCACATCTGAATCTACAAGAGAAATTCATAATGATATTATGCCTACTTCGATATTTTGTGAGTAAACTCTTTGAACAAAAATGTTGAGGTACTTTTCTTTGGGTCAGTCTGGTAATCTGAATCCAAGAGGTTTACTCCTGACTTTAAAGAGTCTTCAAGATCTTTAACTGGAAAGGTAAAAGAAGGTTCACTTTCGATTCTCGGAAGTTGAACTTTACTGTCTGTCTGATCAGCCTCTACTTTGCTCGATCCCTGAAAAGCGCAAACAATTTACTATAAGGTTTTTGAAAAGAGTTAAACAATAAATATAAGCTACCTTCTGTTGCTTCTCTTCCTTTTTCCTTAACTGTGCAAAGTCGTTCAGCTTTGAATTCCACGATTGGATTGTCTCGGCAATATTGCACTTTAGGAACCCAATAGAATCGGTAACTTTCCACAAAAATGCTTCAGATTCTAAAAACCCACATAGAAAGCAATGAAAGCATGAGTTGAGATATTTTGCATGCAGTATGAAAACAGTACCGAGTTTGTAACCTTTGCTATGACTTGTCGCCCTGTAAATTTGGAGAAGTAAGGCTGACTTGAATGTCTTCAATTTTCGACCGAAACACTGATTTTTCCACTTTTAACAATTCAAAGAGTCCACTCAAAACATCTTCAACTTTAAGTCCAGCAGCGCTCTCCTTCAGGGAATGTAAAACCTCCAAAATGTTTCCATGAATTCCATGACCCAGTATTGCCACCGATTTGACGTCTTCAATAAGCTGCTGAACAGATTTCGGGGTGTGTTTAGTTCGTATGAAGAATGGAGGAATGGCGACTTCCCAAAGTTTAACTTTGTAGTATCTAAATAAAATCAATAGGTTGTATTAAATTCAATTTCGATATCTATGAAG
Source organism: Salina celebensis (assembly GCA_036561885.1). Taxonomy (NCBI): domain Eukaryota; kingdom Metazoa; phylum Arthropoda; class Collembola; order Entomobryomorpha; family Paronellidae; genus Salina; species Salina celebensis. Next base: position 4,376 of record JAAXOA010002656.1, read on the forward strand.
CTCTACGTTTGAAATAGAAAAGGCTTTGGCTTACTTAAATGCTGCGACTATATTCTTCTGGGCAAAATAATGCTGATGTTCGTGATGTAGCGAGTGAGTGCACTGGTTATCAAACGCCCTTCTTATATACATACTCCCGTGGAACCGCAGCTCCAAATATTTCGCAAAACTCAGAAACCACGCATCCACCGACATTGGTACAATTGGTGACACTGTTTTGCATAGCGTGCACCAGCTCCACATCAAAATATTTTCACCAGATCCTAATATAGGACTTTCCAGCTCCTTCAAAATAACTTGAATGCAAGCGTCTTGGTGAACAAACCGTCGTATGTGTAGGAGCATAGGGGTGTCGCAGTTTTTGGCAGGACAGACATACGTTTTTCGAAAGCAATAACGTTCCAAAAACATTCCAAGGGAGATATCATTCCGTCCATACATATCCATATTGACTGTCCAGGGATTGACACAATAGTAAGGAAAATTTGCTGACTGTGGGGAGTAGCTGCAAAATGAGACTGCCAACTTTTGATGAAGAAAAGGGTCCAAACAATCAACTCTTCCTGAGGCTTCCACACCAGACCGTAATTTGTCCGATTCCAAAGTATTCCAACTTGAATTATTGCTTTTTAACTTGTGGCCTTCGGACAACTGATTCTCATTTTGAGGAACAAATTGCAATCTACTTCCAATTCTACGGAAGTCAGCAATCAAACTTTGAACATCTTCAGATCCAAGAGGTGATGTGATTTTCTTGGATGTAAAAGGATGCGCTTCCTTCCTTCCGATGCTTGGCGAGTCCATAAATATTTTGCTGTTGATATAAACCCCATGCATATAAGCGTTGATAATGTTATTCTCAGTTTCTCCAATGACCAGTGGTTCCACACAAACCAAGACTATTTCTTTTCCGCGTATCCATCAATTTCAAAGACCAGTATGCTTCTAGAGGGAAAAATCTTCGTAAATCACAGCTCTTCCCTTCTTCTGTTTCCAAGTATGGAATCGGATACGAAAGGAATGGAGACGCTGATAGTATCACACTTTTTAAACAATCCTGCAGCAGCTTTCTTGGGACTTCTGGTACTGGGGTAACTTCTATGGGAGCATTATCAGCGAGGGGATGGTCAATCACTTTACATGATCCTGTTTCAAAACCACTGTCTACTGAAATCGACTCTGCTGTTTCCGTTCGCGAAGGGGATGCGGTCGGAGGACTCAATTCTTCTTTTGCTTCTACAAATTCTTCAGATAATGGAGACTGGTCTGCTGATTCTGGCGGAGTATTCTCAAAAGGTGGCATTGCAAAGGAGTCGATATGGAAGCTCCTCTCCAACCGCCAGTTGTACGCAACAAACATCATCAGCGAAATGATTTTCTTGACTTTCATTAACTCAGCGTTTGTGCCACCTCGTAGTAGTACAGTGCACTGAAATGAATTCCGGAGCAATTTAAAGTTTACAGAGCTTCATTCATCATTATGCCTTGCACTTTATAAGTATTTTTATCTTCTTACCCCTAAATGCATCGCACATCCATCAAAAAACATGAGAGTTTTACTCATTCCATCCGAGATTTTAAATGTTTCCAAATAAAAGTTGTGGCACAAAGGAGTCGATATGGAAGCTCCTCTCCAACCGCCAGTTGTACGCAACAAACATCATCAGCGAAATGATTTTCTTGACTTTCATTAACTCAGCGTTTGTACCACCTCGTAGTAGTACAGTGCACTGCAATGAATTCCGGAGCAATTTAAAGATTACAGCTTCATTATGTCTTGTACTTTATAAATATTTTTATCTTCTTACCCCTAAATGCATCGCACATCCATCAAAAAACATGAGAGTTTTACTCATTCCATCCGAGATTTTAAATGTTTCCAAATAAAAGTTGTGGCACAATCCTAACTGTGGTCTTCCGATATGCGTGTCAACAGAATCACACATAACCCCTTGCGTACATCTAGCAATTCTCTCCATTACTGAAGGTTTCACATTGATAACCAGAGTAACTCCGTGATCCAACAAAAACTCTTGCGCAAGACGCGCAACGGTTTTTTCCACAATCACTAAGTCAGGATTCATTGCAAGAATTCTAGCAACTGCGTTCCTCAAATAGTCATTCTCCTGCATGACTAATGGCTCCAAGGACAAAAATCTGTTTTCAAACCTCTGGTAGTCTATCGCCGATCCAACCAAAAGGATTTTTGGATCCTTCAGCTTTTGACGCATATTGCGATGCGCCACATTCTTCGTGAAGACAACTCCATTAACAATCCTGCAATCTTCTTTTGTTCCACCTGGAACCTTCTTGAACTGAATGTACTGACGGATATCCATATCATCATCGGAATGCTTCACATCAGGTCTCACAATTTCGGTAACTTTATGTACAATAGGAAGAATGATATCAATCCAACTAGCCGATAAGTCCATGCTTTCCAAGAGCTGAATAAGAAAATCATTTTCGTGCTTGATATAAGCATTGCAAAGCTGCTGAAAGGCTGCCATTTCGCTATCATTCGTCAACTCTTGGGGGCTGTGCCATTGTGCTTGAGGTACATCTTTATTCGCCCTCTCCTTCTGGGCAAGTAAGGTTTTCTGTAGGAACTCGTCAGTCATTGCTTCAGTGGTTATACTCATTGTTGTCGACTTTCGTTGAGGACGCGGCGTAGTTTTCTGAGATGGCGTGGGTGACACCCCTCCGCTGCTCATTGGATCGAGAACATCCAAGGAATCTTTTGGTCTAGACATAGACACTGTGCTGTTCTTTAAGTTTAGGTCGACAGAGTACAATGAATTTGAGGTAGGAAGACGTTTTGGATCCGATTCGACTTCCACATCAGTTTCCCCCGATGTGGATGTAGTTTGCTGAGGATTCTTTATTTGTTTTACCCACAGAGGATCCTGAACAGAGTCAGACCATTTACGAGGATCGCCGTTGTCGCCGCTGCTCCTTGAGCTGGAGGGCTCCGGAACTTCGGAAACATTTTATTTGTTTTACCCACAGAGGATCCTGAACAGAGTCAGACCATTTACGAGGATCGCCGTTGTCGCCGCTGCTCCTTGAGCTGGAGGGCTCCGGAACTTCGGAAACGCTTGGAAGAGGCAATTGTGAAGGCCTATACAATGCATAGGCATCCATGAACACTTGTTCTTGTTGAGATACACACTCCAAGAGTCCCGAATCTAAAAGAAGTTGACCGATTTGGATACCTTGACCCCTTGATGATATTTTCCGCTGGGCTAACAGCCAATCGACAAGCTCACTGCCTACAACACATGAATTGTAGTTTTTAATCATGTTGTGGCGATGCGTGGCCCAATCAATTCCAGAAACGGGGTGACACATTTCATCCCATAAAGCTTTCAATCCGACCCAGTCATTGATCCCTTTAATCTTATCGTCACTCGCAGGCCCACTATTTGGTTCAGTGCTGCAGTCAAGACTTTTAGAGGTTGCAAAACGCTCTTCCTGATAGCCTAATGAAACTTTACGGCGAGGCAAGGATCTGTACGTGTATTCAGAGGAAAATCCAAACGGATTTGTCTGGGTGGAAAGTGAAGAATCAGGGGTGGAAGCACCAAAGCGATTTTGCAAGTCCTCTTGAACTACACGCAAATCGTCAGTAAGGTCACTATTGAGGTCGGCAGATTGAAGATAAGAAAGAACAATTTTGCAACAGTAAATGCACACACGAAGGTCCCCCGAGTAGCCAATGATTTTCCCAGGGATTTCTTGATTGCAGCATCGGGAGCAAAAGATTTGACCACAGATACGGCAATGGTGTTTACGTCGAAATGTTGTGAAGCGCTCGCCACATTCGTAACATTCTTTGCTCACTGAGTCAGGCATCCAATATTTCTTCATGTCAGCTTGGTTGCTAGATCCCATTGCGATAAGGTTGCTAATTCGGCGTAAGACATTGGGAAGCGTCCTTGCTTCAAAGGCAAACGGAGAAGGGGCTCCGTCCAACGAAGGGTCGGGAGATGGATTCGATAAGTTAGAGTCAGAACGGTAATACGGGAGCTTTTTCTTAACGACAGGGATACTAGCACTAGCACTTGGAACACTTTCCAATGAATCGGCTCGGCGTTCGGCTGCAGGGCTCGGTTCGGCAACTGAAGGCAAAGGAGGAACCGAAGAGGGACCGCTGCTAAGAGCCGCTGCTTGGGGAGTAGGCAATGAGGTTGGAGGTTCTCCATCTAAAATAATCGGCGAGAATAAAGTACCTGAATGAGTCTATATTTTATTATACAATTTTTACCTGCTTTTCGCCAAAACATGAACTTTGACAGTGAAAATTTTAAACTGTCAGCCTTCTCCTCCGCCTCCAGGGGAGGAAACTCGGTGAGTTTACTAGTTGAGTTTAGATTACTCATGATTTCAAACAAATCAACAAAAATTATTTCCGTGTATTGGTATTATGGAATGTTTCTTATGGCCGAAGGCATTTTAAACTTAATGTCACCAAATCATTGAGTTATTAAATTAAGCTACTGACTATGACAAATAAATTAGCACCGAAGAAAGTGACAGGAAGTTATTTTAGTTTGTACACATAAAATATGAAACCATAAAATCTAAGAGCACCCATGCATGTTTGTAAATACAGATTTTTAGAATTTGTGAGCATCCTTTTGCCCTATGCCATATGCGCAGATGATTTTGTTGTCAAATCTGCTGAGCTCAGCTGAGAAAAGGAAAATTGCTTTGTTACTTTGTTTAGCGTACCAAATTCATAGCATTAAAGCGTTCTTTTTTTCAGTTAATCAAAGTGATGTAAAGTTTTAATTAAATTTGTTAATTTCCTATTCGACAATTTTTTCAGGTTATGATTTAATGTGCTTTTATTACAAATTACACAACAACTCAACGATACGACGCAAAATGCAACTTTAATGTTGAAAGAACTCGTTCATGTCCTGCATAGAGTTATTCTGTTGTAGATTATAGTCCATCCGGAAACCGATAAGCTTCGTTTATCATGGGATTTATGCAGATAATAAAAAGTGATTTATGCCGGTCTGAAACATTAAAACCTGTGTATGCTTATGCTTATAGTCATTAAAATCAGACTTAATTAATCCGGAAAGGGACTACTTTATTCAAAATCATTTTATTACGTCCAGTTAAACAACTACTGTAACTGTAAAGTGTAAATCAAAACTTTAGAATAACAATAAATAAATCTTTATTAATTTCTTCTCAAACCTCGACCTACACTTTCAAAAAATCCCTAACAAACAAAAATTTCATTCCTAAAATAAAAATACTATTTCAGGCATTTAAAACATATATTTTCTCTAATCTCTAATCTAAATGCTCCATCTGCATTGCTTTGAACATTACAAATAACTTAAAATGTGCAACAAGAACACTACCCTTTGAGAATCCACCACAGGCTGTGGTACTTTTCAAGGCACACTTCGAAGGGCGAATATTTGTTTACTCCCTAATTACAAAAAAGTTAATTTTATGTGTGAAAATTATAACGATGAATACAGCCATAGAATGATTCCCAAGGGACTTGAAGTCCGCACCTTTTTTCCATGTAAATCCCACGCGAAAATTAACAATTCCGTTGACCAAGTCGCTTCCTGAGTTTTAATAAAATCCTCCATGAGCATACGCCGGGTCAAACTGGTTATAATTATAACCATAATAAGGATCCGCTGCTACTCCATATCCAAGTGGAAGCGGATACGGTGCAACTCCGCCTGCTGCTCCAATAACACCTCCATGAATGGGCACTGCTGGAGCCGCCACTCCTTGGTGATGATGTCCAATGATTGGCGGTGGCTGGTACAAATCCGGATCAGCAGGATGAGTTGTACTTGAATGACGAACATATTTGTAATGGGTGGGTCCTTCTTCATCTACGGAATAGTGGCTCTGATAAGGATCCTTTTGAACTTTGACACGAGCCACTGCCGGTAAATATTCTCCATGAGGACCAATCCCTCCATGGCTTATAAACCCGTATCCTGCTGAATACGTCGGATATCCTCCCAAAACACCTTCTAACAAGGCAACAGCCACAACAAATGTTGAAAACTTCATGATTGAAAAGATAACCTGAACTGGGGTAAAGTGAGAAGACCGACACACTCCACAGGCTAAGCTCGATTAAAGGACACAACTCGCTGAGAATTTGTTTTTATAGGAACGCCAATTAGGTATTCAGTTGTTATATAAGAAGTGGCGTCTTGTGGCGTTAAAAGTGACGTGCCATATAATAAACGGGATCGATATGTGAGTGCGTGTGTCAGCGTTTTAAAACGATGTACTATAACCTCAAGATAATAAAAATAACAAATGTGTACTAAATGCGCACACGACTTTAAAATAGACTACTACTCAAGAGGTTTAGTAATGAGCTAAATAATAAATCAAGGAATTCCTATACCTAGAGGCTCACCTTCACTTTAATTTTTATAAGAAAACGGAGAAGTAGACAATACAGACAGAGCTTTTCGTCGATGGCGATCAAAGTTAGAAAAAAATGTGCGTGGTTTTAAGTAGCTGGGAGGAAGCACAGACATTGTCTTGCGTTCCCATAATTCAACTTCCCCAAAAGCGATACTGGTTATGCAGATATGATTCAGCAGTAATGAAATCTCAAGGAGTCTTCTCGGTAAATATACGCTGAGGGATGGGTGGGAGTTGTTTTATTTAACAAAATGCAAAAAGAATCTTGTTGAATGGTAAGATGTGTGCAAAAATAGAAGAAAAAATATTGAAGATCCAATTCTATCAATGAATGATGAATCACTTAAGTATCGGGTTTGTTAACGGCTATATGGAAGGCGAGCAAAATTAGTGATTGATTATGTTATCCATTTTTGTAATCAGGTTGACACAAATCTTGATTTGAATATGTGTCATATGTCATCAGCTTACAAACTATGAGAACAATATGTTACTAACAGATAGTATGAAAAATGCTGGTTACACTATGCTAAACTGCAAGTGATGAAAAAAAGTGAGAATATCGTTGGATTCTGAAAAGCGTTAAGGGTCAAAATTACGATAATGTTTTGTACTGCATAGCATTGGTCATTGTTCTTGTACTGTACATTCTATGCATAGAAGCCTCTAACTTAAAAAATGATTGATTTTAATTTAATTGAGAAGAATGCAAGTAAGACCATGAAAATGCTTTAATCGACAAAATTATGTCACTCTGGCCCGGTCCGTTTTCGTCGAGAAATATAAAAAATTTAATTGTACAGAATCAGACAGGGCCAACTTCATCTACAAAATGAAACAAATGCATGTATTACAGAACTCTCTCACCACCACGACGACGCATTCAAATGTCAAGTTCTTTGAATTTGAAATACAACGGCGCGTTGTTAGAATTAGAAACTACTCGCAATGCCGTCTGTCACCTGTTAAGTTTTGTAAACGATTAGCTAGTGATTTCTAGATTCTTCCTCCATGCGATTAGCCAATAGCGGACCGCCTTGTGGTGGAAGCTCCGAAATTGAAAACTTGCGTTGCGTTGAAAGGTGTTTTGTCATTTGTATGTAGCGTGTTGAGTCAGACTTTAATGTTTAAAAGTGCTGTAAATTCGCCAACGCCGACAAAAAGGCCTTACTTTTCTGAGCGTGTTTTTGAAGCTTATTCAAACATCGCGATTTAACTCGAGCAATTAAAAATTCGTTATCAAAGTTTAAGTTTCGAAATAATTAGAATTGGACCTCTTATCCGACGGTCTTTCTCGTTCTGCCGGCGTCTGAACTGAAGAACGTTGAAACAATTCAGTTGATCCTGAAGTAGGTGATTCCTCAAACACTTTGGTATTTCAAGGAATTTAAAAATGTCAATTAAGTTAACCGAAGGTTATGTTTCTCTAGATTGCTGTAATCAGCTTAGCTCCATGGAGGCGGCCAGCACGACATCGGAGCAAGAACGCTCTACCAGCGGCTACAGTTCGCAGCATTCCCAGCCAGAGTGCGAGCATCCTTTGATGATCCAAGTGAAAAAGGCGAACGAGGAAAAAGCAGTTCTCCAGCGGCACCTCGATGTTCTCAAAGATGAATTTGAACGGAAGTGTAGCGACTTGAGACACTACCGGAGAAAATGCACTGATCTGGAGGAATCCCAAAAAGAACTTCAGGAGAAGATCTCCAAAGCCTCTGGGAGGAAATATGGGAGTAACTTGAGTGAGCCTCACTTCGACAAGATGGACCATCAGAAAAAAACAATTGAGAAACTAAGCGCCCGAATTGGACAACAACTTTCAGAGTGGAAGAGATCATCAAACGAAAAGGACGAGACAATTTTAAGTCTTGAAGCACAGCTCCAAAAAATTCAACAGTGTGTGGAGATACTGCCAAAAGAAAGCAGAGCATTGATAAAACCCATGTTGAAGGATGCTGGCGGTATGAATGTCTCTCG
>JAAXOA010002657.1:0-12781 GCA_036561885.1 Salina celebensis
TGTAACAAAAAACAAATACAATTCTAATTCCATTATCTCATCTTAAGCACAGAAATTTTCATCTTACAGCTTCCTAACAAGCATGTTATTTTACCGACTAAAACACCTTCTGTGATAAAACCTGTATTAATGATTGTTCACTTGGACTGTTCAGGGTGGACAAAAGGATACATATGGGAAATACTTCCTAAGTTCATATTATACGACACCATCATATTGCACCAGACAACGATTAGGTAGGTCCCCAGCTCCGGGTCAAAATCAATTCATTTTGGTCACGTGTCACGTTGCAACTTCAATCGGTTCAGCAATGCACGTGACACGTGACATTATATTTTTGCACGGTACTTGAATTATTACTAAACACGCCATAAACTACTCAAAAACTGAATCATTTTGGAATGGGAGAAACTTTGAGCACGAAAGAACTGCATTATGCATTATCAAAAAGGTTCCTAATATTTAGAAACAACACTCACTTCAAACTGCAAGAATGATACCTTTCCCGTTGTTCTATGTTTCAAAAATGAAGATATATTTTGAAGGCGAAGTCATACAGAGAAAAAATCCTGGTCAAATTCAACAAAATGAACAAAACGAGTATCTTATATTTCCATACTTAAAATTATTTTCTTACACACCTTCTGTCCCCCTAGTTGTATCCATTAATCCGGCGTCAAATAAGATCCAACTGGATCGTCCTTCACTTCTAAGAAAGGTAAAACCTGAAAGAAAAAAGTACTGATTTATCACATAAATTACCCCATATTTTGGCATAGTTCATAGCGGTGACGTGGTGGTTCGGAATGAGTTTCTATTATTACATCGTTTTCGTTTCCCAAGCCCAAGACACTCTTTCTGCGTCAACAATTCTTGGCAGGCTTTGCTGGTTTGCATACTTCCTTTTCGAACTAAGCATTATCTACACAGTTTTCATGAACGCAGATAAGTTTTTGACAATTCTAAACAGCGGACAACATCTTTTCTCTACAATGCGACATCAACATCCAGAAGAATTTGGGAACAAATGGTGCAAACTTTCTGATCAAGTTGTGACATGGATGATTGTTTCATTGGTACTCCTATTTAATGTGTTTTACACTAGTGCTCTTATTATTGCGGACCCAGTTGACAATTTCAGTGGGTTTCATCAACACATGGATTGGATGGTTGCCATGGCAATGTGCATGTGCTAAGTTCAAGGTCAAACACAACGCCTAACTGTAAATACACACGAATTGACTTTCTCTGCGAAGGAATTTCTCGTGAAGCTCTGCCGTCTGGGATTCTTTTCGGAGTTTGGTACATAGTCGCATATTCTATCGAGATACTTTGGATGGCATATTTGATGATGCTGACTGGACTGGGCGTGTATTTTACCAGGTTATTTGATGCCTGCTGCAACAGAGCTGCAAGTGAATCGAATATTCTCGAGGTAATTTTCTAATGAAAGATATTTTAGAATTGTTTAATGTGAATATGATTTAAAGAGTAAAGAATGGTTTGCAGATTGTTACTGCCTTCAATTCAATTAAGGACTTACTTCACGATTTCAATAATAGTTTTGGCCTGTGCTCGCTTACAGTTTACAGCCGTTGTGGCAGTTTCAGCATACGCTGCTAATGTCATTGGAGATTGGCTTTGTACTGGCCAACGAGATTGATTCAAATTCAATGACAGTATGATAATTCTTAGTAATGTGCCGTTTGTTGGCATGCTGTGCACTGCATGAGAAATGAATCGATCGGTAATATTGAAAACATGAAGTGACATGAAGAAGCAATTTGCAGTTTCTTAAGTGCGATTTTCTCTATTAGGCTTGTCAGGTCCCAGTTCAGCTTAGAAGGATGATTCAGAACCATCAAAACCCTGAAGTAGTCCTAAACAATGTTGAAATAATGCAAGCAATTGACTCCATTTGGCTTGAATCCATACATAACGAAATTGGATTTCGCGGATCGCCTTTCTTCAGCATCACTCATCGTTTCTCTGCAAAGGTACGAAGATATTACCTTGACCGTATTTCAGACTTTTTATTAAAACAATCGCACTTTCTCTATCATAGCTCCTCGGCATGATCTTCACGTACTCGATGATTTCCCTCCAGTTTAGGCGCCTGGATTCTATAAGACATTCGTAAGAGGATCTGGAGAATACGTATCAATTAAACTTTGTTACTTATGCGATAAAAAAGCTTTTGCATTTAATGTAATAGTGTACCTTTGCCTTGTTCACCGTATAACCTTGTTTTAGTTTTCACTTACAATCCGAGGTCGGAGCAGACGTACTGGGGTTGTAGTGTTCAGTTTTTAGGAAGGGAAGTTTGGTTTAAAAACTGAAGCTTTCTCGTCAAGTTACGACTTCAAGAGTATATCAACTAACTAGTTAGGGAATCCACTTAAAACATTGTCAAGTTTATTTGTAGAGTTGGGAAAGATAAAGATAACAAATGCAAACGAACAAGCATCCCATTAACCGCAAAGTTTGCTTTAGGAAATGCTCTAAACGACACAAAACAAGTCGCAAAAAATTAATCGATATAATTATGTCCAAATACAGGTGTACTGGCACGAAGAAACGATGTTTTTCGTTTTTACTTTGTTTTCCGCGTCCTTTTTTGTCAAAGTCCACCACCAGCATTTTTCAAACACTTCTATGCTGACATCATACAGTTTGCAGTAACATGACATCACTTCATTTCATAGGTGCGATCGTCGAAAGTCTCAAGGATATGCAGAGCGAAAAAAGCTGCATAAGTTGTTGCATCAAAATGTCATATTAACTCGACTAAATTTGAAAACTTTTGAAGCAAATAATACTAAATCGTATTACTTTCATTCTTCAGTTGTTGCTTGGAAGTGAATTCCATTGTAAATACGTTTAACAAAATTCAAGCAGGCGGTTATAAAGTTTAACTATTGGTGTTTACGATTTCACATCTCGCATTGTAATCTGTACAGAGCTGAAGAAGAGTGTCAGCTTTCACAAAAATGGTTGTCGGCAATCGGAATTGGAATCGAAAAGAATTTGAGAAAGGACTTTGGCCTGTCTTACTAATAGGAAAAATATTTTTCACCTTTAACGCCTCACTCTCCTCAAAGGTCTACGTCAGATCCAGGTGTGTCAACAAAAGACAGTCACAGTGTGGGTCGAAACGTTGAAGGAATTAAAATACCTTTAACTCCACTCATTTCGCTTCATTTTATAATATATGTCTCAACAAATATACTGAGAAATACTTAAATCTCGAAAGGAAAGCTTTAAAAAACTGATCCGTTTATTTCAGATGTTTCAGCATACTCTCAATATCAATATTAATCAACTTGCTATTAGAGATAACTCTGTTACTTCAATATTATCATCAAAAGTTGTACCAATTTGGACCATATCAACAATTGGATGCACTAAATACGGTGTTCCTATATATGGCAATAGCTGCAATGTAAGTGAATTCTGTTAAGAAGTAGCAATTTTTTATTGAAAAATAACCCGAATTTCTCTCATTTTATACTTATGCTTCACCAGTTGAGAGGAAACCAGCTTCATAAACTTTTTGAATTCGTATGTCCGTATTCCTCAACAGGAAATCCATCGTTCAAAACCAGAAGGTCACTACCGTTTCCAAGACAATCTGTTTTACTAACGATTTCTGCGTTTTGTCTGGGAAACACGACATGGATCGCCTTTCAGGTTACAACTGCTCTTGAAGTGATGTGGAATCGAAACTCAACAAGTATTTGGAATGCGTGGACACAAGCTACTCTTCCCCACATGAAAGAATTAGCGTATCAACTCCCATTGATACCCATTTCCAGTCATATGTCGAAATTTGTTGCAATCAACGGTTGGTTTATAAGTGACGTGCTTTTCGTAGTTTTCTGTCTAGCTATTCTGGAAAATTTAAAATCGTTTGAAGAAAATGTGAAGGGAATTATCATATCAAAATCGTCAACTCCAACAAACAGTACGTGTTCACCTTGGGACGGCTTGTGCTCTGAGTATTTGCAAATTGTCAATGGCTGTTATCATGTTGAGAAGTACGCAGGGCCCCTTCTGGGAATTACATACGCCGAGTTTTTGATCGAAATTGTTGTGTTTTTGTTTGGATGGATAAGACCTAGTTGTACCGGCGTTTGTAACAAAGGAGCGGTGCAAACTGGGCGACTATTCCTGGCTAGTTTTGGATTTGCGCAGTCATTTATTTTGTCCGACTGTTTGCTATAACTTACTTTGCTGCAGATATACACTACCGTGGGAACCTCATATTAAAATCATTGATCAGAACCCCAAATTTCGTGACGAATCTCGGGGTAATCAATGAACACCCAAGAGCCATAATGTAGTGTGCTGTTTACTCATGTATGATAAAATATTGTTCCCTTTGTAGGCCGTCCGACTGCAAAATATGATGCAGGTGAATCCAGTAGGAATACGGCTAATGGAAACATTTTTAATCAAACGACAAACTCTATTTACCATCATTGGATTTATTGCTACTACAGAAATTCTACTTTTGCAATCTTTTGGAAGTGAAAAACAAATGCGAGTCTGAACTGATGGAAAATACCTGAAATTGGTTGGCATAGAATAGAGCAACATTTTAGCAACAAAAGGAATTTAATCTTAACGTGTATGTGTATGTATGCGCGGCAAACACACAATCTCACTTTCTGTGTAATCTTAAGCACTTAAGAACTTATTCGTTAAAAGCTATGAAAATCTTAATTAATGATAATTCGCAAGATAGAAAACGGCACATTGTACACGCTATGTAAATAGTGGAGAGTAGAAATTACATACGAGTTCTTCTATTTATCACAAGTCAATATCCATGTTTTATGGCTACTCACGCACCAACGTAGTTACTGTACAGATTTTGTGGTTAGATTAGGTTACACATTCATCAGATATGATATCATAAAATGCTGGATATTCATCAAAAACCTCGAAACAAGGAAATACATGATGATCAATGCATCAAATTGTTTATATAATGGCTAGAAAATTTCTATTCGGACTTTAGCGTTTTAATTTTTTTTTTGCACTTTTAACAATTATTGAACGATAATTACTTTTGTACAAATGTTTATACCATTAACTACATTACCTTCATAATGAATGCTAATTTAGACAAGTGTAATTTGGTATGGAATACGGGGTTATTGTAATATGGTTAAATCATGTAATTTGAAATTCACGTTTGGTAAAAAAAATTGAGTTTTGATAACAATAATAACAAACAAACAGCTATTACACAAACTGGACATTTTGATTTAATTTCATAAATAGGTTCCAACTTTGTAGCAGACAGTTAAGTTTTTCAGAAAGAAAGCGTAAGAAGTAAAAAAGCTGTGCTGATATGTATAAAAAACATATCTACAACCTTTCCCGATACATAAGCCCAATCGGAAATGGAAAACAAAGTTGGATTTGGATATTCTAGAGAAAGCAGAGTTATGCTGCCTATTCCCTTCTTTAGTTTTCTATTTTGAAGCATTGTGGTCCCTAAGATTTGCTTCAGTTCTACTTTGACGTTGATAAGAGCACAACTCGACATATTAGCTCGGTTTTCAAGGTATTTACATATATGCCCAGTGTAGCTACTGTGTTTCGCTTACTCCAGAAAAATTTGTCATCCGAAGTTCCTTACAGAACACTTCCCTAACACTCATAACGACTGAGTCATTTAATTTCAATGTGGCTTTGTGTGGTGTCATGAGAAACCCAAACATTTTCAGCTTGCGAAGTTTAGTAATGCAGCAAACTTTGGTTGTGCGTCATTAAGTCGACAATATTGGGAAAGTCCTTTGACGGTAAGAGAGGAAACCACCACAAAACTTACAGTATTTTGGCTTATAACTATTCTATTCAAGCTATATTTTGGCAGCCTAATGACAAATATAAAGGAGCTGTAATTAACAAAATTGAATCAGTCGTGTAAGTTAACGTGATTGAAAAGTAGTTCTGTAATTGTTCGCTGATTATTCATAGTTCATACATTTTAAAACAGGAAAATCCCGTTCAAAACGCCAGTAAGGCTTTTTTCTCCTTCTGCCGGGGTATTTTGCGATACAAGTAAGCACCATGTATCCAGAACCGAGCGCTCCTCCGCATGACTTTTTTAATGACACCTGGCCGGAAGTAATCCCCAATGAGCTTGATAGCTGCCCTCTGCTTTCTCAATCTTGCTGTGCAGAATGCTATGATGTGGAATTCCTTGTTGGAGAACAGGATGTAAGAATTCCAGCTCAATCCAAGAAACTTGAACAATATCCGTTTTTCCAAGCGTTACTTTCTCCTGACATTTCACAATCTGTTCAATACGTCGTTGAAGACTCAGGTGTGCTTAACCTACGGCGACAAATACGGATAGCCTCTGACTGGAGAGCTTTTAAAAACGTAATAAGGTAACAAAATACAATTTTTACCTAGTTGTAGCTGGAGTAAAAACGGGATGACATTACAAGCTAACTTCCTCTTTAGATTCATTCATGGAAATCCATTGTTGCTACAATCAACAGAAGAGGCAATTGAAACTCTACAGGCAGCTAAGCAGTTTCAGATTTATCAAATGATTCCAGCTATTACGAAACAAACTTGTAACCTGGTTACGCCGGAGATTGTACACTTTTTGGAAAATTTGGATAACATTATTAACACAGACCTTGACGGAAGTCAACAAAAAATATCACACACAGATCTTCTCAACAAAAATGCGAATAATTGCATGGAGCAGTGCCTTCGTTGTATATTGGCTAATCGGAGGTGTCTGGGGGTACTGGAGTATCATTCTACAGGTAAACTGGAATTTCCAATTGAAGAGGAAAAACGTGGGAAACAGGTCAGGGTCTGCCGCCGGTCGCTAAAATCCAAATCTTCATTTTCGAAAGCAGCGTCGATCCTTTTTAGAATTTTAGCTTTCTTTTTTGACTGAAAATTTCTTTATGTTGGTTTTTACGTCTTTAAGCCCAATAATTAAAGGTTACCAGTGGTATTTTTCTTAAACTATGAAACTAAATTAATTAATGTTTAATTAACGTCAGTTAAAATATTAAAAATATTTCAGCGTTTACGGAGATTGGTAGGAAATTGCCTTCCAGAATGTATATACAGGATGCAGGTATATTAATAACCACTGATTGTATTAAATATGTTCAAGGAATATGTATTGAAAGCTGTTGAGAAAAACAAATAGTTGTCGAATGGAAAATATTCTTGTTTAAAAAGCTTTACATGTTGTATGCTGGATTTTCGGGTACAGAAAAGACAAGTAAATTTCTTTAAAAATAGTACTAAAATAGTTACAATTCTTTCAGAAACACGGGGCGATAGCACAACTTTACATGTTGCGCTGTAGGTCAAATGTTAAACTTTGTTTTCATTTGTTAAACTCAAATGAAAACAATTGTTGGTTTGCAGCGGGATAGTCACGCGTGGTAAATTCATACGCTATTTAAGCTTCATACACGTCGAACTGTGGCAGATCACATTCACAGATAGGCTAAGTTTCCGCAAATATCAGCTAAAATTGTTACAGAAAGGAGTCAGGTAGAGAATAGGGTCACATTGTGTACGTTAAAAATTATTCAGATATAGAGTTTCATGCGTAAAATATGTAAACGAATGGATTGATAATAGGCGAAGTAAGTTTTTCTAGCGAGATCGGCAAAATCACCTGACCGATCTATGATTAAAAAAATTGTACAAGCGACAGAAAAAATAAAAGTTATGTTCCAAATTTGAATTTAAAACATAGCTTTTATGCCTTGTTCAGACGCTGTATAATTCTACTCTGCCACTGTTCATGTGAAAAACTTAGGGCCAGAATCAGATTCTTTTATTGATTTGAGTTAATGACTCGTTATTTGTAATTTGGACATGGAAAAATCTACCACTGTCACACGTTTGACGTCTTCATGATTTCGAGTTAAATAGGGAATTTAAAAGGATTGTTGGATCAGTCCGTTCCAAAAAGTATTATTTTCAACATTACCCGGAAAATTAAACCTTTTTTAATTTAAAATGCGACGTTAGAAGCTAGTCAACAAATTTCGTCTGCTAAGAAAGTCGGTAAGTAAAGACAACCATAAATACTAAATATGGTGTAGACGCCAGTCAATTTGTTTCAAAAGGCAATTTTAAGTCAAGAAAACGAAAACAGGAAATTACTGCTTGTAAGCTAAGTACAACCGCTTGTTTAATTAAGTCTTAAATATTCACAGGCTTAAAACCAATTGGCTACTGTGTGAAACGTTCAAACTCCAAAATCATTTGTCCAGTTACCATTTTGTAAGTTCCCATGGTTTTTTTAAAAAATTCCTATTTAAAATTTTTTTGGTTGATAATATCGCCTTTCAATATAAATTATAGTGTGTGATTTTTAATAGATCAGAATATGATGTTGTAAAAACAATCTCCTAACGAAATGATTTTTGTCAAATATACACTGGTGGCCCGACAATACACTCATGTAGAACCGCACACTCTAAAGAGCAAACCCTGTAGATAAGTATAAAACTGTCGTACGATACAAATTAAATTCGTCGCAATTTTCATGTTTGTTTGGTGAAAAGAAAATTAAAATCCTTGAAACGAATTCCTCTCACAAGTCAAAAGCCAAATTGGAAATACAAATGCCAGTCGATTTTAACCTTTGCAGAAGTAAACTCTACTTTCATTTCTGTGCTAAACTACATTATATTAACGTAGATATTTTAGAAATCCAATAAGGGTCTCGAGTCAATCCCTCCGACTTTTAAAAACACTTTTCATTACTGCATCGTTTGAAAAACTGCAAATTATGTCAATGTACAAGCTTAACACATTGGAATCGATTTCCATCAGGATAGTCACAACCTTCTACAGCTTTCTCTGGACGTTTCTGTTTGTTTGGGACTTTGACCATGACGAACTCCGTAGAAATAAGGATTTCACTACAATTGTTCCTCGTGGCATTGCTTGTGTTGCTGTTCTGCTCACAATTTGTGGGCTAAACACACTTGTATATCCGCATATTCTATCCAGCTATCCGTTTGGAAGAACTGACGCAATCATCATAATACTAATATGTTTGGGTTTGTGTGGAATATACTATGGAATTTACCGGTCATTTCTGAAATACCAAATGGAAGTAGTTGGCTCATTCAATGCAATTTGTTTGCTGGAGCATACCATTGCATCAGGTATAGCGAAATATTCAGAATTTAAGAACACAACTCAGAATTTTGTCGCTTTATTCCTAATACATCAGGTTTATTCCTACTTCTTACAGAAACCAAGTACACGTCCAGGGACAAGTCAAAGACCACCTTTGGATTCCTACTCATTCCTTTTATCGCTTCTGGTACATTTGTTGTTCCATTGGCGTATGTTGTATCAGGATACGACCCATTTCGATACCTGCTGGACTACTTCATCCCACATCCCATGGATCGTTCCTTCTCCACAATTATATTCTCTTGGGTTCTTATACTTGTTGTTTCCACAGTAACGGCTTTGGAGGCTTTCAGAGCAACCTCGTTTTGGATATTTACGATGCTTGTCTGCATGATTCGAGTTGATTATTTGCTCAATATTATCCAAACTCAGGTGTGCTTACGAAACCCAATTGGATTGGATCGGGTATTGGGGCAATTAGCCATTATTTGGAAAAACACCGAAGCTTTATTAGCGGCCTACATTAATGCCGGAGTTACAATTATATTTTTCGTAACTGTTATCATAACTTGGCTATGCATTAAGGGTTCAATTGCCAGTATGGGGTTTATCTACATTTGGTTTGTACTAGCAATGATTGGCATATATATTGCAATGGCAATATTTCTGGGATCTTGTTGCCGGCAGTACGACCGGGCTGAGGGTGCATATTGCGCAGTGAAAGTGAGAGCAGAGTTTATCCACGCAAGGCAACCAACGTTTGAGAGAAAAATTGCCCTACTCCAAACGAAAGCTCTTGTTTCTATTAGAGTGAAATACTCCCTTATTGGAATTCTGGGTATGAACTTTCTAATTACTTATGTGGAAATGTTACTTGCAAGAATTTTCGACGCGGTATTAATTATAGACTTTCAAAAATGAGTGCATGTTTCAGTGGCTGATTCGCTTACAAACCTCAATGCTTCCTTTCACAAGCCCTGCAACCAGTTTCAGTCCCTCTTAAGCTTTTGAAACAAAAATTGTTAAGTTAATCTCAGCGACAAAATAGCCTTCTTCTACTACATATGAACTAATTTCTAGTAACAAAACTACTGCTTGTAAGTATTGTAACCAATTAAATACTCATTATTCACGTCAAAATTCAGTCCAGCCTCAAACAATCATGACCAGGGCTTGTGCATTTTTCAAAAGATCATCATTGGTGCTCGATGCGTTGGGGCATCTTTTATTCCTACGCAGGTATCATTCCACAAGTAAGGTGTAAGGTAACTAACAAATTCTAGAAGAATGTTTAAGTACACAAAAACACAATGAACAAACCTGGTATTTTAATCGCCATTTTTATCAGCATTGCAACGAATTCCATTAAATACTGAAAAGTTTCGGAACTAAAGCAAATTGGATTCTCCACAAGAAAGCAACAATATTTTGTAACACTCCATTGATGGATAGTGCAATCCTGTGGTTTACAACAAATCGTGGTTTCCTAACTCAGATGCTAAACACATGGGTGTGATAATATGTTGCGCAAAAAAAAAAAAAAAAAAACAATTTTCTTTTCAATTGATCACCTGCAACGCTAGAAATCGATTTCGAGTGGAATGGCTATTATAAGGACTACAAACATTTATTGTCACGCGAAATATTCTCGTGCAATAGAATGTCCAACACGGAGTGCTATTCGGGTGACAGTCACATAGCGAAAAACGATTACCACATACCTTGTCAAAAATGATGCTAGAACCTGAAAACCGTTTTTTGCAACAGTTAATTTTGGCCGAATTTTGGTAGTATAATGTAGATAAGGATATAAAAATAATAACTTTCTACAATGCCTGAACGACTATATATCAGATTATTCCTGTACGCCAATGCACTCATCTACTAACGAGAACAAATGAATATCTTATATTCTGATTTAATTTTAAACTTATTTAATGAACCAAATTTACCCACGAATGTTCCATAATACAAAGCATGCAAAGTACAAACCAGCCTGTCCAATTGTTGTATAGTCCGTAATTATTGGCAATCGGTTGCTTATGAATATAAGCACCAGAGAATAAAACCTCCCTTGCATTTGCACAAAATTATCACTGGATATGGGGTCTAAGCGGTCTAACTTAAATCACTAATGTGGTCAATGTCCTGTGTTTGAGTAACAGTTGGCGATCCTACCTTGCCGTTATTTCAATTTATACTTTCGCTACTTATTCTATTCCAGCTCACGTGCAAATGGGATATTATGTATCCACGAACATGTTTTGATCACATAAATATTGCATATGACAATCTCAGACTCTCATTAAATCAAGATCGTTGTTTTTATATAACTGTCTTTTGCATCGCATTTTGTTTTGTATTCTCATGATTTGATGCCAGTCGTACTGAGACCTTCAAACCTTGAGCTTAAGAGTAATTTGTTGTTGCCAGCTCCAAATCAAGTTTCTTTCAGTACTAGCAATGTACGTTTTGTCACTTTCTGAACTTCTCGTAATAATTTCTATCCGTGTTTCGAACGGGAAGCTCAACTCGGGTAAGAAACTCTACTACAAAATTCGCAGCGGAAACGACAGTGCATGTTTAGACTGCCTTTTAAATGAGTATCCCAACCGACGATATTTTGTGCATGTGAAAGACATAGATGCCGCTCGACTACAAATTTTTAAAATACTTGCCGACAGCCGAAACGCCTCACTAGTTTTTAATTCTTCTACCCGCAGCAAGGATCTATCAAAAGTGTTCTACGTAGCTCCGAATTTTCCAGGTTCTTACTCCATGGAACGAATTCTTAACACTTATACAACAACTGCACAGTTCTATCCAAACTACCCTCTGGGCTATCGTTTCGCATATTGCAAGGACATTACCAAACAAGCTGAAAGCATTCTTTTATCTTCGCTTCTGCTCAAAACGGCTGATTATACTACATGGACATTACTTGCAGTGACTTCAGTCTATATAGCTCTTGTAGAGAATACGAAAAGAACATCTTTATTCAACAAGTTTATAAATTTACTTCACCCACTAGTAAGCCAGCCATATTCAATAACTGTTGAAAAATGGTCAAATTTGTTTACATTCTGGCTGCTTGGAAGTTGCATCTTTAGAATATATTTCGAGGCAGGAGCTAACATCGTTAGTCACGTCGCCGAGGCAAGAGGTTATTCTTCAGACAATTTCAGACTTAGCAAGCTTTAATAAGCAGTTGATATTCCGGGAAAACACATCGGCTGCACTATACTCACGTGTAGTTTCAGGACAAATATATGGATTAAACGCATCCAAAGATGGACACCATGATAACAACATGTTTAAGGAAGTATTTCAAGAACTTGAATCATTTCGAACACTGTTAGGTACAGCCCGTGCAGCAGATAATGCAAGCATACAACTTGTCAAAAACACTACATTGGCGTACATCACACTCTCTAAATTCACTCGAGGACTGGTCATAACTGCCTTAACACTTCTGGAGAAAACTGTAAAAACACATCAATCATTAGAAAGCCGAAGGTGTCATATGGGAAGGAAAGACATCTTGCCACTTACAGGTTATTATGTATTCACTGGAAATCAAAGTATTCAGTTTATGAAGGCATTTCAGTTAATTGCCGAGTCTGGA
>JAAXOA010002658.1:0-12775 GCA_036561885.1 Salina celebensis
TTTATCATTTTGATGGTTGCGAATGGAATTCCACCCTCGTTAATTCATCCTCGTCCTCTTGCTGCAGTTACAATATTTACATGTAGTCTATGGATAATAAACCGCAAATCGAATATAGAAAAGTGTCGGTAGACGGTGGTATATTAGTAGAAATCGAAACGCCAGCAACAGTCTTTCGAAAATCGCGAAAGCTTCATATTTAACTTTAATTGTCAATTAGTCACGAAGACTATCGAATTAGGAATTGTCGTAATTAGCAAAAACGATCAGCTCAAAACTCTCTATCGAAGTAGTTACTCAAAATTTTTGGTAATTTAAAATGCATTATAGTTAACGTTAATTGATTAATTCAGCATCGTAATAGTTAACCGATTGCTCTGAAATTTCTACGCCCGTATCGCATTGGCCTATGGAACAATTGTATATAAAATTTCATCGAAATCGGTCGAGTAGTTTTGGAGAAACAGCGTGACAGACGGTCAGTCAGACAGACAGACGGACGGACAGATTGGCATCTGCATAAAGTGTCTACCGACACTTAATAAGGATCAAATCGAACAAACGTTTGCAACAAAACGCACGACCTTAGTCAATCATTGCATGGCCTAATCGTAAGTGCCTGACATAATACCTATAGCAGTAAAAGACACTTGTGCTTTGAGATCTTACAATTTGCCAAACAGATTATCCATTTTCTATTAGTGCTTATTAATATTGTCTCTGATTCATACAAATGATAGCATATAGATGCGATTCCGTATTCAAATCAGGGGATGGCTGGGATAGTATAAACAAGTTATCGCGGCCCGTGGTCCACGGATGGACTATAGACTTTTTAAAAAACCGCGTCATGCATAGCACATGAAATATAGATAGAAAATTTGGCCCGTCAAATTAAATTCTCCTCTATTTGAATGGAACAGGATTCTATAAAAGCTTACATAGGTTCATAGTTTGTATTCAAACAGTCAAAGTAGATATAAAAATCAATCCAAGCAGGATGTAAAAATTGTGAATGAAGCTTATTCACCAATATGTGTATATAAGCGAATCACTGGATGAAATGGTGCAATGATATGAGAAAAACTGGTGTGCGTAAGCAATTTCATAGAGAAGGACTGTAATATCCACTCTTATGGTCCTTCTGCATAACATAAAAGTTCACAGCATAGATTCCTCTCTTGTTCTTACGAAAAGGTTTCTTTGAAGTCTAGGGTGGAGACATTTTGCAGTGCAGACACGATTTGATGCAAAACATTGAGTCGATTCACAAGATGTTCTAATTGCTACTATTACAGTTATCTTGACTCCTGATGAGCTCTGTACCACAATGCTCTGCTTAATCAATGTTTCGTGTGTACTTGTGTTGATTGATTGCAAGAAAAATTTCCATCATAATAATCATCATCGTACTCACAATACAAATATGCGTTATTTCTTTAAGCAAATTACGTAGACGAGGAGGACGGGCGCGGCTCTATTACTGAAAAGGAAGGATCGAAAATTTGTATGATGTCAACACAATTTCAATTGGAGATTTTGGTACATAATGCAAACCCTGACTAATGCGTGGTGTCGCATACACAAAAAAATATGGTAATGCGACAATATTTTTATCAATTCGCCGAAACCTTTTCCAAGCATGCAACAACTAAGTGTTTCCCTATGCAGTGACTAATTGCCTCTTGGGAGAAACTTGCATTGGACATGTTCATATGAACTGCTAAGTGATAGGACGGACCAAGGGAGTTGATTCTCGTAGCAAACTATAATAATATTTGTTTTAAGTCACTAATTACCTAATATCGTCATAGTTCTCTATTATCTTGTGAAAATCTAATTAAATCTGCAAAACATGTGAGCAACACAATGAACCGTTTTAAAATTCATTTGAAAAAGTTGACATGTAAAATTATGAAAACTACAATGTTCATGTTTTTCAGATTTCTGTGTTTAAAGGAGTTGTTTGACTTGTCCTGCCATACGTAAACAGCTATCATTGAGAATCTACGTTATGTCCGAGTGACTGACTGATACAGATTCAGTTTTATTGTGGGATTATGACTTGCATGCGTTCTCACCTTTTCAAATTGTTGCGTTTCATATAGAAAAAAAAGTTCTTTGCTTTATGGACACACATCAACAAGCATGATCTATCTTCTAAAAGGCTACGTCTACCACTGCATGACACTCTGAGCGCATATAGCGAGCCTTGATATTCAGCTTACTATTATACTAGGCTACCTTGTTTGTGAATAATGAGAAAAAAAAATCTTTCTGTGCTTACTTACCTACATACATACTAGCCTGTTCTTGTTTTCGTTTTTGCTCCTTTACGTGATTCAATTTGAGAATGGTCACCACCCTTTCATTTCGCATGGCCGTTTTCTTTCATTTATTTCAATACGGCAATATTTAAGTGGTCCCCTTTTTTCGATATGCTAGCTGATCATGTCTATTGATCCTCGCTACTTGTTCTACTCAAAATCCTAGACTCACTACTATCACATACTCCTGTTATCTTATTTTAGACATTTTTATTTATAGATTTCAATATGACGCGATGCGTATTAACGCATAAAAGTCAAGTTAAGTTAGTATAATATATCAATTATGAATACAAAATTCACAATATAAAATATGTAAAATGACAAATTCATATATAGCTGCCCCCTCAGATGTCAAATTCTGTGTGGAAGCAAAATGGAATTTCGGATTCCTATTTTTACAGAATATGTTGTCTGGAAACTTAAGATGCGGAAGATCCTGTGAAGGAGACTTTTGGATTACAATGCACATCCGGCATCGGGATCCTTTATTAAATCACATCCGGAAAGTGATCCTAGCCATACCGTTCTTCAAAAAACATGCAACATGTCAACAAAGTAACAATTGACAATTACCAATTTACAAAAATATGTTAGTTGCCACAACGATGGATGGAAGCTGGAGACAGCGTTTCAAAATTCCAACGATTGTATAAAGATAGACCAACATACGTCACTGTTATTCGCATAAACTGACTTTCGCTACTCGATAACACGCCTAGTATACAACAGCACCTTATAATATAATATCTAAACTTTATTTACAAATGGAAACTGGAGACAGCGTTTCAAAATTCCAATGATTGTATAAAGATAGACCAACATACGTCACTGTTATTCGCATAAACTGACTTTCGCTACTCGATAACACGCCTAGTATACAACAGCACCTTATAATATAATATCGAAACTTTATTTACATGTCTTGTGAACGTTTCTCATCTCTTTGTTCGCTTACTTTATCAGGTTGCAAAGCAGTTTCGCTACCGTTCCCTAATGTGCTGCATAGCAAGCGATTTTTGCGGTAGAATCCACAAGTTTGCATTGTCAGATAACTACAGTGGGTAACTACTATCATAAAAATGCGATCCATCATTATCCTTAGTGTTGCGACAACACAGCTAAATTGTAGTCTTCGTATTTTCTTACAGTAAAATTTTCATTTAATGGTCGATGCTGGTAGTACTGCAGGTGTGATACTGATGATACTCTGAAGCAGTAGCACTCTCACAGGAGATATCCTTCAGCTAAGTGTACACATGGGTTGTGATTCTTATTGGCGTGGCTTTTGGCGTACCCTGCTGTAAGGCGTACCTTGCATGGTGGTTCTAAAATCGTCGTTATACATCTTATCCTCTCTCTCTTTACTTTACCTCTTTCGTCTTGATGACTTGATTAATGCATTAAAATTTTGCACTCCTTATCCCTTCAATACTTTTGATATTTAAGTATATTGCGTTATCTGAGATAGTATGTATTATAAGAAAAGATTAAAATGTGTACTTTTTAAATTGCCGTCTTACAACTTCGTTAAGTACGCTCAGTTCATCTTTGGGTCTGTTTGTTGATGGTCATCCCAAAACTACAGGCGCAGACTACAGCAACAAACAAGCCGAGTCGAACACTTATTTCCCCCTGACCAAAATTCTAATCTTCTTTTATCTTTCCAATTATTTCATCAGTTATTGAAATCTTTACCCAAAATCATTAGACTAATTTGGTCGTTATATTTGGCGGAACCCGTAATTTGGAAGAGTGAATCAGTTCCTTTCTTTGAAATATATTATTCAGGGCGTAACAATCCCTGGATCTGGTTGACTTCGGTGCAGCATAGTTCCAACGGGTACTTCACCCGAGGTAAAGCTACAACTGTAATGAACCACTTGAGGTGGAAAGCTTTGTTTCCAACTTCATAGTAATAATCCTGGATTAATGCAACTTCAACTTGAAATTTTCCAGTTTTCTTTTTTCAACATCTCTCCGGGAGTTTTTAGTGAATTAAGTTGATTCTCCGTAGGGAATAACAATTTGTGTAAAAAAAAGTTTCCAGCCAGAATTAAATTATTTTAAAACGTTGTTCACCGAGAAGATAATTGGACAATAATTAGTTACCCACTGAGGTAAGTAATTCAGTTAAAATATATTCTAAAAATGTCGTATAGTAATACGCTTGGGCATTGTTACGCATCTCAATTGTCACGTGCTAGATATTATGGTATTACTTTAAAAAATGTGAAAGAAAATAGGATTATAGGTTCAAAAATCAGAGCGATAAAAAATGCCAGAATTTTGCATACATACGAACCCAAACAAAGAGTGTGCGTAAATGGATCTTGGATAAAAACTGGTGGTGATAGTGCAACATCCCTAATCAAGCTCACATACACAGCATTTGTCCTTGTAAGTGTTGTAATTGTGGCGATCCAAAAAAGCACGCATTTCTACTCAATGTCCACCGTCATTTGAGAGCAAAGAAACGGCCAACCCTTTTTTTCGTTACTGTAAATCATTTTTGCTCTGTTTTTTGTTCGCCATTGCTTTTCTTACCTATTACTATGACTAGTGCTATTGCAGCAAGCTAAAGTTTGCCAGCTCATAAAGGTGCTTCAGTCTTGGGATATGTTTTATAGTACAATTAAATTGAAACTAGGAACTTACCAACAATACAACAAGGAAGAACGAAGCTTCATTACTGATTTTTTTCCTAATATGTAGATCAACGTAGCATGCATATATGTCGTGTGTTACAATATATGCTAGAGTCATTTGTTTTATCATTGAAAAATTTGGAACTGCATATCTCTCGTTGTGTATTGTTTCCAGCTACTTTACTCATGTTATCTACCAAAAATATTTTACAGACACTAGACATATTACTCCAAAGTTTGCGGCTAAAGGATAAAAAATATAGGTACAAGTAGTTCTCATAAAGTCTCCTCAAAGGCAAAATCCTTCAAACTTTTTTAATCATTTGCACACAAACGGCAAAAATATATAGTCTATGTTGGCTTCCAGAGAAATGGGAAACAAGTGCCACTGCCACTAGGATGTTACAAATTGGACTATACTTCTGATTCTGAACGTTTTTAACATTGTAAAGTCATGGAAGTAATGCTCCTATCAAGTGTCTATTACATGTACAACCTACACTTAATGTAGTCTATTCCAAGATTGCTATATCAACAGAATCACTAAAAGAAGTATTTCAACTTCACTATATGATTATAGACAAATTGATCAGTTATATACAAGCTAGGAATTTTCTGCAATAAAAAAGTTGTTGAAAACATGTTATCGGAAATATTTTTCGCGTGTTTTCGCCAGAGCAACATTATTTTTTAGGTATCCTGTCCGTTTCATATGTCGCTTGTCACATATTTTGTACTAGTACTTTGTAACATTCCAGTTGGGCAGAGCACTGATTTGTCATTGTTTTTGATTAATGAAGAGTAATGATAAAAAAGTAACAAAAAGGTAAAAGTTTTCTATAGGCAAGTAATAAGCTTTCAAAATGTCAAACTTTTCGTGACAACCTACAGTATTGATGTAGATATATATATGAAAGTGTGATTTATACATTATCGATAGAAAAAGTTTGCAATTTTGAGATATGAAACGATAGCAATAATTTTCAGGCTGAAACTGTATTGTCAAGAACCTTGTGCGATGAGGCTATAAGTTGCAATCATGACAGAAAGATCATTCCGCCACAAAGTATAAAAAAGTTTCGATCAGTATTTTAAAGTGAACATTTTAACTACCTTCCTTCAAACCTTCAAAAAAATTCTATTCATCTTCACAAATTTTTGGCCTTTCGCTACTGAAAGGTGGTAACTTCACAGTCAATCTGTAAAAAAATGATCATCATAAAGGATGCGAGAAAATTAAGGTTTCACCACTGAACTTACCTATGATAACTGCAATGCATTTTCGTAAAAAGCAAAAAACCATCGACGCGTATGCTTAAAAATATTTTTTTTAGTTCAACGCTGCGGTAGTGCTCCATGATGTAGATTGAAAAAGTGAATGCACTTACTTTGTAAGTTTGTTAGTAATGAGAATGATAGTAATAATCAGCGAGTGTCTAGGCTAAAGCGAAATCTGTTACAACTTCTACTTTTAACCAAAACACAAGCTCTAAAGAGTGTTTTAAAACCCTGCAAGCTGTAAATAACGATATGCCTACGCATCATAGTTACTCCTATTTTTTATTAGGTTGTATTGTGCGTAGTTGTGAGGCTGGTGCTTTTTAAAAAATATAAAATGAAAAGGCTTTTTAGCTTTTAGTAGCACTTGTTCAACCTACAAAGAGAAGGGAATACTAAACTAAACAGGCCATATTACTATGAATAACAACGCAATTTGTTGCGGTATTAGCTGCTACTGTTACAATGTAGAATGTACATAAAAATACTCTCATTTCTCATTTGAATCCCAACAGAGAAATAACCATTAAAATGGGATAATAAAAGGGAATCGTTCACTTCACTTTTTGCCTTCCCTTTTTATATGACCAGCACGTAAATGTAATCGTAATATTTTGCCGCGCCAAACAAAACAAAAATTTCGTACTGCTAAAAACCTCTTAGAGTATAAAGGAGCCTATCCTGATTTGGCTTTTATTTTTTTAAACGTTTACTTTCAATCTGAATCAAAATCTTTAGAATGTTAGAGTCCTTTTCACGGACTGATTCACAAATATGACTCGCAATTCTCCATTTTTAATGTTCTTTAGACACACTATAAACGCACCTTTTTCATCACATGTATTAGTCATATTAATAGATTTGTAATCGGTTATAAAGTGCAACTTGAAACTTTGCATCTTTTGGTAATATTAGTTCCTTACTCACCTCCTGTTTAATTTAACTATAGAACATAGTAGGGGTCTAAAGAAATGCAGTTTCGACCTTTGCATGATCAAAGTTAAAAATAACTTGATGCATCTTACTGCGAAAGAATCAATGACTTTTCATTTTTTTAATGCTATAAAACACCCGATATATGTAAGAAAGGGCTTAAAACATGAGTTGGGTTTCATAGAGTAGTAATGATATTAACAGCAGGCTAAGCTGACGATAACATTGTTATGTACTTACTTACTGTTAAAAATCTACAAGCGAGTAGCAAAAATATCTCCAACAAAGATTAAACTTCAATTTAGTTGGTTTGAAAAGTACTACATAAGGACACCGCTGACATTGTTGATATTTTAGTAGAGAGGGGTTCGAGCGGCATGTTTTCCATTGTTATCGTTTTAATAGATGTTTGTACTGTGTCAATGAAAATGTTTGACTTCATGATGCATGACGGTTGACGTTGCCTGCTCGCTCTCATTTACATCCAAGTAAAATTGCACATTTTACAACATTTTGGATGCATGTTTTTTATACTACTAAGAATTCCGTGTTTTTGGAATTATATTGTAGCGATTAGCTATAATCGGGAAGATGTCAAAGGTGTAATAATGTATAATTAATGGGATCAGTTTAGATAACGAAATCCCGTTTCCTCGATATCTTCACGCAGATTTAATTACAATTTACAATAGTGGCATTATACTTTTGGATGTCAACTGCATATGCACATGACCATCGGGTGCGACAAGGATATATTTCATATTAGTCATATGACTTGTGGATCATCATTATCATTACTGTTATTTACAAACTTCAACCTTTCCGCTCTCTTTTGTCTTGTGCATAAATAAACAGTGCTCTTGTAATAAAGGATGTCCCTAATTCTTGATGAACCTTATGGAAAAAATGTTTGAACGAAACCGAATCGAATTTTATCTTGGTATATGTGGTATGAAGCGTGACGGCATGATTTGTACAAAAGTAGGTCCCGGAACTGGGAACAATGAAACCCACTGTTTGGGTTTGTCTCACTCGGGCTTCAATCCCTGGAGTTTTCAATATAAATTAGGTTAAGTAACGGAGACAGCTCTTCGCAGCGATGGCTATACACTATAGGATTAGTCTTAAAATAGACTGGCTTTAAACCTATTGTTACTTTTTGGGGAAGTACTTCACATCATCGACAATTAATGCCATGTCAACAAGCTCTCTGGATTTTGTCGAAATTCATAGGTTGGCACACAGACCAATATTCATATGAGCCAGCTAAATCGAGACATCCTGATCTAAATTGACTTTCAAGGGGACAGACGATATAATCTAGTCTAGTTCATATTTGTGACTCCGATGATTTGCTTTTCCAAAATATACATTTTTTGATTTTTGCCTTCGTACCTAATTTTTCTGTAAATGTTTTCGTGTCCCCGTGCCGAAGGTTGGCTGAAATACAAAACAAAATATGCAATCATTTAGGCCACAGAATCAGTACAAAAGGCGAAACCAAAGTTAGATATCCTCTTGAAGGATATTGCTTAGGAAGATCTGCAGGTGGTATCATTACAATTATTTTAGACGAACGCTCACGCAAAATACTCATTTATGGAATGGCCTGCATGGAAATCATTCAGATCGAGTTTGTGGCAGTTTCCAAAACAACATGGCAAGAAAATTCTTAATTGTTATAATTAACGCTCTTTCCATGCGGAGCAGTAGTCACAAAACCCAAAATAACGAAACAAAATGCTTAACGACTTAATATGCTGAATGTTGACCCAACAAAATGTGGCTGTTATTATGATTCAATGCATATTGCATACCTATAACTACATGCAAAGCGAAAAACAATTTAGCGACAACTACAAACACAGTGTCCGTTGAGCAAGCATATAACAACCGTAACAACCTAACAATCAGCATAAACCCTATTATGGCTAACAGCTTGTACTTAGCTAAACTATATTGCATCCACCAACAATAATAACAAAGCAGTTAAGCAATCTCCATCATTAAGTTTGAAATCTCATTTTTTATGATGTGCAGACGCGAGAAGAAATCTGGTTAACTCTTACTAGATCTGTAAAAATGCTAGGAAGCTGTAGCCCCTTAGCCATCAAATCCATTTCAGGACCGCACGACAAAGTGCACTCACATAGTACTGCAGTTTCGCTCTCCTGTGGTACTTACTGCAGTACAAATACAACAGAAGCAAAAAATAAAAATGTAAAGGAAAAAAACAAGGCTTGCAGACATGCTTCGTTTTTCTTTGTTAAGACTAGTGTTGCAAAATGTTTCACTTGTATGCAATAAGCATGATGATCTTCATACTTGTTGTCGGTAGAACATTCAAGGAGGCACACGTATCATCCCTTACAATATTCAACCTTGAGGCGGATTGCCAAAATGTGGATTTTTTAAATGTGGAGATAACCTACACACATATCATTATTCGTACAATGGTCGTGTGCTCGTGATCTCATGAATTATGAATCGCGCGCACGTTTTTGCATAACAATAAAATGGTGTGTATTCCGGCTCGCAGGTAATTACAAAAAAAAAACAAGCAAGGCTGAGTGTCAGTCTAAAAATCATAAAAATAGACACTTACAAACTGCACGATTGAGGTAAAAATTGAAGTTCAACTTTTCTTGCAAAATTAAGGGGCGTATCATGACGTAATTTTCTCTTTTAATCATTGTCGAAAATTGCGATTTCTCGGACTTTTTGTATGGTTTTGTTACCTATAATTTTTGAAAATAATGAGAAGTTTAGTGTTTTCTCCTAATGGATTGATTTGATTAATTCTTTCTGAGCTAGAGTATTATCTTTGCTCGTTGTTTGCCAGAACTCCATTGTTTCACAAGAATCATTGTCTGTCATGGTCATCAAGTTTGCGGTTGATCACGTGAACTAATTTGGGCAATAATGTAAGATATTAAGGGTAATTCAACTGAGGACGAGTTTGCTTCTATTAATAACAATAATGATCATTTCAAATTGATGGAAGCGTCATTTACAAAATTCAAATATTTTTCATTGGACGAGCGAAATTCCAAAGAACATGAAAAAAAAAACAACTTTAGGTAACTTTTAGCTATAATTTTTCACATTGGTATGAGCAAAGCGTGACCTGTTATGAAAGTTATGAAATGATCCATTATGAGCTATTTCTGAAATGAGTTAATGCAGTTTTAAGGGTTAAAACATTATAATACAAAGGACACATCGTTATTCTCGTCTGGTACTTGAAATAAAGCACACTGTGACAAATAAGGTGACCAACACGTCAGAAGGCCTTCTTCATGTTCTTACAACTTTCTGAGGCTGAAGATTATGAAAAAATTATAATTGACACTGGTCGAGAAAATAAAGAATACAGCCATGAAGCTATAAATGTCGATTTAGTTAGTAGATTGCTTTTGAATGTGTGGTTCGTTTGTATGTTTTAACGAACAAAGCATAACTTTTTGTGTATTTCACAATTAGTTGTTTCACACGCAGCGATATGGCTGCCTGGCCTACACAATGTATGTACCAATGATATAAAACAACTTTCAGCTAGAAGGGTTGCTAATTGCAATGTGTATTGGATGTGTCGATTCCACAGTATTGTAATCAATACTATGTGTGTGACGCGTGGGCAAATTATTGGCAATACCATGTTTTTCGGAAAATGACACAATTTATTTTGGATTTCAGCTTTTGTGTTTTGGTATTTTTAAGTTATGCTTCGGTAAAGTCAATCAGGATCTTTCCAAGGGATCAGCGTTTATTTATGGTATTGTCATGTGAAAAGATCTAACTACGTTACAGTTTTAATCATGCGTTTTTGCTCAAATTAACCCGAATTTGTTTCGGCTGTTTCAATCCCACTTTAATGAAAGAGCTGTCACCATTTTTATAAAATACACAAATTCATGGAAAATTTTGACTGTTGGGTATTGACTTAGTAACAATATATATCGATGGTGGGTGTTCATGAGCAAATGCCCGTGTTTTCCATTCCTAGTCAACCGTAGTTCCTTAACTTGGTTATTCCACCATAAGTTTACTTTGATGATCTTCAAGATTCAAACAACAAAGTGAACCAAAAGGTCCTGTGGATTTTGGTGAATGAATGACATCAGGAAATTGAAGTGTAAATGATGTATTTTAAATGTCACTGGCTGAGCTAATCTATTAGTTTCCTGTGACAGGAAATAATTGACATTTAATAGTTCCTTTGATACTTGATGAAGAAAGAATTTGATCTTCACAGTTGCTTTGAAACATATACCCAAATATTCAGAATCAAGGAATAGGTAGCAATATGATACGCTATACGCCTCTTCACTGAGAACAGTCTGGAAGAATGAAAGAACATACATTGTACATTATATGAATTTTCTTGATTATTCCTGTGCTGTGTAAATAAAAATGTTTTTTCTATAAACTTTTCACTGAATTGGCAGATAAACAATTTACATTATCATCCGTGCAGTGTAAGATTCAGTGAAAGTTCACGTACAGATTGACTTCGTGATTGTCAAAATGTTACACTCATTATATTTACATTGAGAAACCAAAAGTATTTAGACTCCCCCAGGTAGTAAATGTGAAACAAGCTGCACACAATCTTCGTGCGCTCAAAGAAAGAAAAGGAAAATCAGCACATGACAATGCCAGTAATGAACCAAGGTAATATTTCAGTGGTCCATTTCCTGTCAAAAACTGTAAAACTACACGAGACACCACATTTCGACTTTTTTTACATGAGCAAACATCAGTAATGTCATGCATGTAGGTGATTGTAAGACTATGACCGAAAAGTGCAAAAATCTATAGCCGTTTCAAAAGGGAGACTTGTCCCTTGAGAGCTTATCACTAAATCACTCGATTCATGTGATTGTGATATTATTGTTCTCTCTCAAGTTCAAAATTTATGCGCACTTGTTCTATTTTGACTCGGTGCTTGATTACAATTTCAATTTTAAGCGATGAAGTATACTTGTAAAATAAACGCTGCCGCAACAGAGACACGCTCTCTTCATTTCTGAAAAAACGGCGACAGTTTTAACACTCCAATTTGCATACAATCTTCATGAAAAGGCGAACAAGTACGTTGACATTCGCTATACTAAGATAGCTGTAACCACAATCAACAATTGCACTATTTTCTTTTTCTTTTTTCTACAGTTTAAAATATATTTACTAATGCAATGAAAAACCATCATGAATTTGAACCCTATTTATCGTTTTGATTTTCCGCGTGACATATAACAGAGAATGTCTAGCAAGGGATTAAGAAAACGCGCTTGAGATTTGTAACAATTCTAGAATGCTCGATAAAAAAATTGTTACTTTCCCAACTAAAATTGTTCTGAAAGAATAATTGTGTTTGTTCATTGTTTACAATTCAGTAAAAAATGTTGTATGAACAATGATTTTGGCATGTTTAAATTATGGGGAGTGTGTAATTGAAGGTAGACTTTTAACATGCCCTTCGAAAAAATAAGCCTTTTGATGACAAAATAGTCTATTAACTACACGCATGCACACGACCTGCAGCCGTTGAAAGTCCCGTTTCCCTTGAAATTATACAATTTCGTTTTA
>JAAXOA010002659.1:0-12772 GCA_036561885.1 Salina celebensis
GACGCATTTCAACTATCGTGGTTGGTACTCGTGTGGTAGTGACGCGGAGAAATGCAATAAAACGATAAAATGAGCTTTTATAAAGATACGCAGAGCGAAGAAAATCATTTTCCAAACCGGCAACACTAGCGCGTTGTATTCCGGTGGTGTTGCTGGAGCTAAAAAATGGAAAATACTTTGAAACACTCATATACATGGTAATGCAACATCATGCACTTATTTCTTGCCACATTCCATTTCACACTGATGGCCGTAAACAATTCATAGGTATACATAAATAGCTTTGAACAATGCGAGCGATACAACCATAATAACAATTTTGTTGTTGGGCGATGATGGTATAAAAATGTATTCACATAAGTACACTACATAAATTTTTACTCCATCCTTTAGCTTCCTTCCATTCAACCTCCCACTTTCTCTCAATGGGATTGGAATGCACGCGAGAGAGGGATGGGAAGAGCACGTACATAACTTAGATTTTCATTCGTGAGCACTTCACTTGGTCCATTGTCAATGTTTAAAAAATATGCAATGCAACTCATGAATGTTTACTTGGCTGGTGGCATTGGCATTGACAAGCAGCTTGCTCATCATCATGGCACATTCTTTAAATCTGTAAAATCCAGTAAAAACAAGCACTGCAAACACGACGAGGAGAAAACGGCGACGGTGAAATGTGAGATGCGTCAGAAAAATAGCGTTCGAGGTCTTAAAAGCGAAGAAGAAAAAATCTTGGCACAAACGTGCTCAAATAATAGAAGCGTTCACCTAACCTCTAAGTTGAGTTTGGTGTCCTCTTGTCGAATACTCTTTCCTTAGAAAGCTAAGTTGACAGTATTTTTCTGTAAATCGCTCTCTTGAAACAAGTTAAAGTCAGCACGACTTTATACAAGGTTGGTCAATCCAGTTCAACATTATTGAATGTTATTGCTGAGTCATCTCGTTTTCTATCAACACTGATGCTTTAATATTAGACTGTTTTACATTAAAACAGTCTGTGAAAAAAACAAAACTATGTTTTATAACAATGTACGTTTATAACATATTCTCAACGCGTAACGTTCCAGTGAACACTGAGTAATGATATGTTGCTCTTCTCTTGAATCCAGAGGGATTTGACGGCAAAAGAATAGATAAATAAACTGCAAATACTAAGAAAGAAAAAATCCTGTTCGTAAACATTGTTACAAGTTGATTTTTTTCTGGAAAAAAATCGCCATCATTTCACATGAATGCAGTTTGAAGCAAAGTTAAAATCAACTGGGCGCGTTTCTCCGTGTGCATTTTGTTATCGTCCAAGGAGGAATAATAATCTGCTGCAAGTGCATCGCATTCAAACGACATTTTATATCTATACTTACCCACGCATGGATGAATCATGCGTATGTTTCTCTTCATGAAACACACTATGCATGTTTATAAATGATTCCCAGGGTGGCTACTAGTTTGGTTTTTTGGTTGCTGGAAAAGAAAGTGACATATTTTTGTCTACACTTCTTCTCTGTTTTCAACTTGTTCCTGTTTTTTTACTCAATTCTTCCCTAGAGTCCATAAAGTCTTAAGTCTGCTGACAGAGAAAAAAATAACGCAAAAGAATGAACACGTAGATAGGCAAGTTTTTAGTGGTAAATTTTGTCCTGCTCCATCAGCACCAAGCTTGTGTGCTACATGTAGCTTAGTTTTTAAAAATATGTTGGAAATTTTGTCGTTTCTTATACAAAAAAAATAAGAACAAGTTTTCTATCACTCGTGCTGTGAGGCAGAATTCAAGTCTAACAGCAGCACACAATCACCGTTGTCATCCACACATCCTAAACCTCATGTCATTTTTTTTCCTCATTGACTTGTTCTTCTGCACCGTATTTCTTGATAAAATATTGTGTTTATTCTTTACTCTTGTTCAGAATGTAATACTGTGAAGGTTTCCCATAAAAAATGAAAACATGTTTTTATTTTGTACCTTGCAATATGTACACCAGCAACTTCTATCTTGCCGACATTTTCGTTTCTTGAATCAGTTATCCAACAGACTGGGATCATCCTGCATACGCGGAGTGACAGAGAACAAAATGCTTTTACAAAATACGAATGATATACACTCTTTGAGATAAATTGGTTGTATCGTCATATCATCTTGTGTGAATGGTGACAGTTTTTTTCTCTTTCTTCGGAATCCCTTTGGTTCACTTCCCCCACACTTTCTTCCTTTTTATCATCTCATGTCAATTGACATTTTCTTCCTATGGGTTTTTTAAACCAACTAGGTTTATTTTACCTTACAACGAATAGAATGACAACGACAGACTGCCGGCGTTTTTATGTACCTCCATGCGGAAGAATAACAAAAAAGCATCTAGAAAGGAAGAGGGACGCAAGATGTGAATTTAATCTGGAATTTACAATGGGCGAAAACCAACTAGGTTTATTTTACCTTACAACGAATAGAATGCCAACGACAGACTGTCGGCGTTTTTATGTACCTCCATGCGGAAGAATAACAAAAAAGCATCTAGAAAGGAAGAGGGACGCAAGATGTGAATTTAATCTGGAATTTACAATGGGCGGTTGAATAAACGCAAAAATAATGCAACATGTATTAATGTATAATGCATAAGAAGATCGATAAAGAATGGCTTTCTCTGTCCCCACTTGAGAGAATGTAAACTTGCAGCGGAACTCGTAAAATACATTTTTATATATGAACTTTATATACTTTCCCCTCGTGTGCATGTTCTACCGCCGTTTTACAAAGGGAAAAGCAGCCACAAATCCTGACACCCGTCTTTCTCTCCTCCAGCCCGGCAGCTATCATCATCATCAAGTCAATTTGATATTGTCGCTGTTCATTGTGTATCCCCTCGTTTGAAGTCAGAGCTAGTGCAAGATTAGGTAGTGAAGTAGTTCGACGAATATTAAAATGTAGAGTATTCTTATGATAGTAGCAGTTTGTGTTAGAGCACTAAGTAGCTTTCGAAATTTGGATACAACGCGTAACATACAGAATTATATTCAAATCCGGATGCTACATACAATATACTAGAACTTTATAAACCTATTCATCACTCATTTTCAGAGTATTTCAAACTTTTTAAAGCTGGAAGTGTCCCGGTTTTCATTTTGTAAAGAAAACGACTACTTCCCAAGCTTTCTAACATCTGGCAAGTAAAAGTTAGGTATGATGCACATGCATTTCAAGCGCCCGCATTCATTCATAGTACAAGCATATCATAGGTTGAACAAACGAAATTAATGATTTGGCGGATTTGTATTGATAAAAAGAAAGTTTTTCTCTTCTTACCAACTCTCTTTACTAAAACATACTTCCCCCAAACACACTTTGGCCTTACCAGTCCCAATGGAAGAAAGAGTGCTTTAATGTAACTTAAAGTTGCACTTTCATTTAGGGGAAACATTTCCCGTTCTACATCCAAAAGAGGCTGGTGTCGTAGTCTACATGAACAAGAGCCCAACCAAAATAACCGTATTAAATGAATAGAGGGATTTTTGCGTCACGTTTTATTAGGGATTAGGGATGATTTCGACAAATTGATATATAAATCGACATCTTGAGAAAAAATGGTAGAAGCAGTAGATTTATTTTTTTACCGATCATGATCATCTAGATAATGATGATGCTAACTTGCAAGAAGTTCAGTTCGATTTCAACTTTCTTCTACATTTTTTTTTTTCAAAGTAAGCACTCAGCCAATATGATTATGGTGATGGTAGGATAGAAAAAAAAAATCTTACTGCTGATTTTCACGATGAGCCTGGAGAAAACGCTGTTGTTACTGCTTTTCTGTCAAATTGGCTATTCCATAGGTTTTACTTTTTCTTCAATTTCTTTTACTACACCATGAAACATTATTGCTTCATTCAGCTTCTAGTGATTTTTTTCATCCTTATACGAAAAAGGCTAGGATAAAATTTTGTTATTACTAGTGCTTAATGTATCGCGTACAAAATCCTAAGTATAAAGTTTTCTTTTAAGAGAAAAACATGGAATCATTGAAACGTAAAAATAATTGAGGATTTTCTTAGACTTTTTTGTCCTTTTTCGTCTTATTTTCAATGAAGTATTAAAAAAACGAAGCGATCGTTTCGTTGTAAATCGCGACAAGTTTTCTCATCGTGTGTTTTCAATATTCATTCATACAAATTAACGATGACAGTTAGGCGTGAAATTAATCAGGAAAGGGATATATCGTTTGCATTCCGTTGAATTTTGAAAAAATGACAATTTCTCAATGCTACTACAATAATACTGAAAGATAACCCAGCAAGTTTTCGTGTAAACCATAAACAATTATGTGTTCGTGAAACTTTATAGGAATAAATTTCCACGTAAATCCCTTTCTTCATCTTTGTCGGTTCGGTTTATCTTGCTAAAAGCCCATTTGGATTTCTCATCGTCTTCCAAAATGGTAGAATATTATATCCAAAGTTTCCATTATGCATACTTGTTTAACAGGTACATTGCCAAAAAATGCTGCAGATACATGTTTAGCCAACATTTTAACTGATTATAGGATATTTAAGATGATCACATTTATTTTCGAGAGGAGTCAACCAAAACTGTCATACAATTCACAAGAAATATTCATTGCACTTTATATATTTTATTATTATTCGCTGTCCCAGGGAGCATGCGGCAGTTATAAAGACACCCAACAAGTTAATGAAACAACCATTTATAAAACACTTTTGAGGACAAGTTTTTGGAAAGTTACAAGTGCAACTTAAAAACTGCCGGCTGTACATGTAAAGTAGTCGTAACTTAAACACTGGAATTTACAACATGTCAAGTATATTCTTACTCAGCCATAAATATTTTCGTTGGGTGCAGTCGCATCAACGACAAGAGAATCGTTTTTGCTGCTCTCTTGCTTTAGACCCTTTTATAGAAATATTACAGCCGTGTGGTCACAGAAGTGGTAACTGCATAATGTTCTCATTAAAATGAGTCGCATCAACTACAAGAGAATCGTTTTTGCTGCTCTCTTGCTTTAGACCCTTTTATAGAAATATTACAGCCGTGTGGTCACAGAAGTGGTAACTGCATAATGTTCTCATTAAAATATTATCATATTATATCATGACACTAACCTTGAATCCTCAGATACCAAGACCCATGAACTTGTTATACGGAGACATCTTGAGTTTCGGACAAGTGTCTTCTCTTAATTTACCCAGAAAGACATAAAAAAAGAAAAATGAAACTCGACAATTTCTATTGTCACATGAATAATCCATGAAAAAAAAACAATGTAACTCCTTCTTATGCATCCTGTTTACTTTATAAACAAAATTAACAAACAAGCACACTATTCTAAGAGGCTGTCGGCGGACATCTATGGGGAGGGTCTAAAGTAATTACATCATTAAAGCGACAGTTATGATGACCAAGCTAAAACCAACGCATTAATCTTCATTTTAAATTATACGGTGACACCACCGAGCGCGCAAACTTTGTAAATCAACACTCCTGGGAAATACGCTATAAATTTTAAATGGACACATCATTCAAATGAAAACCTTGATTACCAAGTACTGGGTGAAGCAAATGGAGCCAGCACTTTGCTTTGGATTTAGGAGGAAGTAAGTTTCTACTGGAAAATTGTATCATCGCTTAATACAACTCTTCTCTTTCAATGTACTCTCAGACTCTAGTTTATCCACTTTTATCTCTTCGTGCGCGAAGTCTCGTCATCATTTATCGCTGTCGACTTTGTCTCGTATTCTAAGATTTACTATTTTAAAAGAGACAAATAAAAAGGGAATTTCATAGAAAGTAAAATCAAGTTTTTTAAAACTTGCTATTGTAAATATAAGATATGATATATTAAATACGTATAAAAATGGTAAAAACCAAAACTGTGATTGAACTTTTTTAATGAACAGAATACTTTGGGTGTTGTGGGCTGCATTTTCGCTGTATTCTGTTACGCAATAACAAAACTGTAGTGAATGCAGATGACACTCGCCTACTTCTTTCCCCTATTTTATCACATCACGCACCATGTTTTGCCTAGACTCAGTAGCATAACAAGGCTTTATAAAAAAAAAACCTTTGTCCAGCGTCATCATCCCAGTAATATCTACTTGTAAATGTTTACCATAAAAAAGTAGAAGATATTGTCAATACTGCTTGTAGCTCCTTTAAGCAGCCATACTTATTTACATGCTGTGATTCAGAGAGAGATGTGTACAAAATGTCTTGTCGAGTCTCCTTCTGATGACGGCCAAAATCTGATGGGAATCTATTGGGACTTCGAATATATTCTTTGCGTGAATACAAAAGATCTTCCAGAGCCCTACCACTACACATTTAACCAGAAGATAATTTTATTTTCATCTTCTTGCTGCAAGCATGGAAGTGCACAAAAGCAGCAGGGAATGTGTGCATTGTACATTTACAAGAGGTAACCAGTTGAACCAAAAAAAGTATTTTTACCTATCAAGAAGTGCTCTCCTTGAGAGAAAAATTATCTACAAGTGTAATTCAGCTCGAAGCAGTATAACTAAGGGACTAGTGGCTTACTTGGGTGAGACGGTAGTTTAGAAGAAAAAAAGGGTTGAACAAAATACTCTTCTTGTATTGTTCAGATATTTTGTTGCTGATCTGCGAGAACGTCTCTTGTACTACAGATTCTTTTATTTACACTCTTTTAAAAAGATATTTACTTTGGATTGGGAAAATGAGAATGGAAAAAAATAAAAATATCGTGCCCAATTTTCATTTTCTATTTTTAAAACCTCTGAGATTATGATGATACGGAGAGTCTACCACATTGCTGATAGCAATAAAAAGGTATCACGAAAACAACGAACTGATACTTTGGAATGATGATCTTAGCACGATGATGATGTTCACGTTGATGTGAAATGTAGCGTACATAATGTTATTTAACTATGTATACATAAGTAATTTAAAAGCTGTGTGATATCCTTCAAATACCCTTAAGTTCTCGTGAGCAAATCAGCATTAAGAATCATTCTTTTATTAAAACTTCATTGGATATTTATTCTCTTCTTGTTTGTTTGTCAGAGAGCTTAGACAGGGACGACGCCAAACGTTCAGTCCACTTTTGGTACTGCCAAAGCGTAGAATTTCAAGCGAAATTCTTCAATTTCTTGACTCTCTGCAGTTGATTTCATAAATAAAATAGGATGAAATGTGTGTGCTCTTTAATTTTTTCATTTTTCATTTCCTTCCTAAGCACACTGACAATGACCACAATGAAGTCAACAGATACAAAACCTTGCGTCCTTTCACATGGAGAAACTGATAGAAAAATGATCACAGTAATTTATTGAAAGGACCGCAGCCAGCTCGCTGGCAGGTCGATGTTGCAATATTAAACGTGCTTGTACGATGTGCTTTTTGAGAAAAGAAATATTGCGTACCGCAGGATGTTTTATATTAATTTACCACATTCCTATCTCTTTTTGAAAATGTAAATGAGCATACTACACTAAATATTCTGAGGAAATATTGTACATTTACACAATCATTATACTCTTGCTGATAATTAGAAGTCTTTTTGCGGGCGTTTTTTTTCTCCTTGTGCTTGTGATATGTGGTGGCAGTTATGTCGTGTATGCTCCACTGCCTATGCAGTTGAAATGAACTTCACAACCATAACTTAAGCTCACATGTCATTTCACCTCATAAGTAGAAAAAATTTATAGGCTGGCTTTTTTGTTTCAAATGTTGCGTACACACAGATGCCTCTTCCTTGAGGAGAGTCGGTTTCTTTTGATTCTCGAACAAAATAAATATTTTTACAAGCCTACCAAATAGGGATGCCACGAGCCCCGAGCCCGGGCTCGGGGCTCGGCCGAGCCTGGCTGTTTTTGCGATTTTTGAAAAGCTCGCCGAGCCCCGAGCTTAGGCATTAGGCTCGGTAGAGTCTGAAATAGTAAATATATTGACAAAATGCAATTTTTACAATGGAAAACTACTTGTTTTGCCAGAAAGTATTAGCTAGAGCCATGTTTCATCCAAGTTAACGCTTTACTAGTGGCTTAGTTTTACTTTATTATAAGAAATGCACGCATACTGCATCGATTTAGGGCATAGAATGTATGTATTTACGGTGGTTTACTTATTTTTCGGTTAAAAAAAAAATATTCTAGGCTCGGCGAGCCAGCTCGGCCGAGCCTGGGAAAATTAATAAAAGCTCGGGGCTCGGGCTCGGTCGATTTTTTTGGGCTCGTGGCATCCCTACTACCAAAGCTTGTAATGAATAAACGAAGATGTTGGAGTTAGAGATGGTGCCTATTTTGGGCTTGTTCCAGGCGGAGTGAAAAATAAAACTTCAATATTATTAACATTCTCATTAGTAGGTAATCCCCAACAGTTCATTTACATTCTGAAGAAACAGTTTTATGATATTTTTTTTCATCAATGAGAAAGGCGGAGTGAAAAATAAAACTTCAATATTATTAACATTCTCATTAGTAGGTAATCCCCAACAGTTCATTTACATTCTGAAGAAACAGTTTTATGATATTTTTTTTTCATCAATGAGAGGCAACCTTGCCACATCTGGGATCCGATCCAG
Source organism: Salina celebensis (assembly GCA_036561885.1). Classification (NCBI taxonomy): domain Eukaryota; kingdom Metazoa; phylum Arthropoda; class Collembola; order Entomobryomorpha; family Paronellidae; genus Salina; species Salina celebensis. Next base: position 8,571 of record JAAXOA010002659.1, read on the forward strand.
TTGAACCGATATTGGAAGTCCAACCGCCACGCACGATTCTTCTGTTAATGAGTCGCAGTTTCAAAGAAACAAAAAGATGACTAGTTTGCTGTAGGACGTATGAATGATAATAAAATGCACACATTTTTATGTTAGCTGGCCATTTCCAAATTGACCACAGCTGTACTTGTCAGCGGATGAGAAGTTCTTTTTCTTCTTGAAGCCTTTAACTCCAATACCCACAGACAATGACTTTGCAACAGTGTTCTATTCAGTTCTTGTTGGGATTTTATGATTATGTTTGGCTTTTTCCTTTGGCTTTAATGGAAATGGTATTACTCCTGCACTCAGGATTTTCCTATTTTAATATCCTTTGTAGTTGACGACGAGTAAACATACATTCGGGTTCTTTTCTTGTATAAACTTCCTTACTTCCTCATCCCCACCTACTCATTTCTTCTAGACTGCCATATCATCACTTTTCTTTTTTTACTCTTATTTTTATGAAAAAACTACATCTAACACTACACAGGCACAAACTCTACCCTTTCGAGATAGTCAAGCATGATAGAAAGCAATCTAAAGAGGATAGTAAATTTCAAGTGTGCAAGATGCGACGCTCTGATATTATGTGATCCTCCTGGTTTTCTTGCACTTATGTCGGCTCTCCAATCGGTTGGTTGGTCTGTTGTCATATAGGCAGGTACCACTTGGTTTATATATTTTTCTTGAATATCGCTCTCTTAACTCCTGATAATTCCAAAGAATCCTTTTTATGATGAGTCATCATGGCAAAGTAATAATCCTGATGATGGTAAGATGTGATGATGATGTCGTGCGAAAAACCTATACACCGAGTACACATCCCTCTTAATAATCATGATAATAATAACAGTAACATTTCAGCCTGTGCTTTGCATTCAAACTGTGAGTGAGTCGAGAATTTTTCAAAAGATTATAAGAGCTGTAACAAAAGCATTTTATGCTAAAAAGGAAGACTTGTTGTGATTTGAGTGTGCACTCTCATTCCTTTCCGCAGCCAGCAACAGCAACCCACAGAGTGCAGAATGGTAACAGTGAAAATTGTTTATATTTAACCGTCTCCGCAACGCATCTCGTTTTCTCTTCAATGTTTTTACTACCCTCGTCACCGTTCTAAATGACTGGTAATGTTGTTGGTTTGTTTGTGAGTGTCGATGAGGATGTGAATGAAATGGAGAATGAAATGAAAGATAAAAGCGTACGAAAATAAATAAATGAGCTGACTTTGGTTCATAGTGCCAAAAAAAGAAGACATGTAATTTGTTCTGATGGCAAGGCAAATCCATAAATACCTACTTTATCTCTTTGGTACTACTGATGGTGGTGATGATGGTGCTAATATTGCGTGTTGTTATGATAATGAAGATAATACCATGCATTTCATTCTGGTGTCACTTTGTGGAGGAATTTATGTGTGTGTGTTGTTACATTGCTGCATTATGGAATGCGAAAACACAATTCCATCTTCTATGATGATTTTTTCATGGTCCACCTGTTGTTTACCTTTAGCTCGCATAAGTATTTGTGAACTTGGTTTTGTTTGTGGTGATATCGTTTCAGTTTCGGGAATTCTTAGAGACTCTGTATTAATGTCGGGAAAAAAGATTACGAAAAAATGAAGCTGTAATCGTGCGTGCAGAAAGATAATGGTTTTGTAACTGAGCCAGCAAATGAGGAGGCAGTTTTTCACGCACAAATAAATAAGCAACTGATGAAATTCGTAAAGAAATTGGCTCGTCTATTTGTATCACTACAATACGTACCTATACAATTAAGGGATATTTACTCTGAAGACGTGATAACGCTATTACCGGCCATTTCTGTTCAAGAAAAATAAGCTGGGATTATTACAATTAGCGAAGAAAAATGCCGTATTCCACTGCAAGCGATCCTATTCAGTGACATCCTATAATTTTCATACGAAATCAACGTTTTTATGCGATTCCCCGTTTATCTTTTCATTTTCTTTTGTTTACCTCAAAATCGGTCTCACAGTCGTGTGGTTTACCTTCATGGAATATAACTAATAAATGATGACAGATGCAGTGATACACTTTTTGTGCACATGGCATGCAGATTACATTCTAGCTGTGTCAGTTTGAATTGATGATACACACAAAAATGACTTTGGTAAACCACGCTATTTTATTCTCCTTCTTTGTTATCATTTTTGTGGCCGATTTTACATTATGAAATCAACATCATCATTGTAAATATTCAAGTCTTGTAAATCATTTGTCCCGAAAGGAATTTAAAAATTCAAGGAATAAAAATGATAACGCAACTTTGCCTATGAGAATGTTGTTGTTTCTTTTGATGTTGGTGTTCATCCTTTGTAGTAAACCTGTAATGGACGAGGAGAGNCAAGTCTTGTAAATCATTTGTCCCGAAAGGAATTTAAAAATTCAAGGAATAAAAATGATAACGCAACTTTGCCTATGAGAATGTTGTTGTTTCTTTTGATGTTGGTGTTCATCCTTTGTAGTAAACCTGTAATGGACGAGGAGAGGGAGGATATAGGATTTTGAAGGATGAGGATGACACTGCATTTGCAGAAGACAGAGAAAAAATGAAAAATGAGAGGAAAAAATATTAAAGGCACTGTCAGACAGGTTGTTGTGTTTTTGAGTGAGAGAGAATCATAAAGCACATTTTTTCCACATGGGAGATGAAAAGGATGCATCTATATTTATGATTATTACGATGATGCATTATGCACGACTTACCTTTCCATTACCTCATCACAACATATAATACAATGTGCCCACATTCAAAGACTCTTGTGCCTTCTTCAGAAATATTACGGCGAAGCTAATACGTTAAACTTGGTTTATTGCCATGTTTCATGTGGAAAACTCTTTTAGCTGGGCTTATTCCTTTTTACTACACAATATAAATTCAATTGAAGGCAAGGTAAAAAATATAAATAAAGAGTGACGCTAGCACAACTACAACTGTCTCGGTGTCTCTACCTCACCCAGTTTGGTATATTTGAGCATTGGGTATGGTACGAAATTCTTCTGAGAAATAGAAAAACATCTTGATCATTTTAATTCCAAATGAGCGCGTTCTCCTCCGTTGTCGGTAACAGCTGCATAAGATTTCCACACGCAATTTTAAGCTTCTTGGAAGATAAATTTGAATATCTATCGATGACGGATAAAAGAAACTGGAAGTGTGAATCGGTTCCGATAAAATACGAGAGTGTCCAACAAAGTTGTTGTATATTCAAGGGGGAACTACTCCAATTTCCGGAAACCACAAAACCGTGCCCAAAACGGTTTACAGTATTAGCGCATAGTCGCTGTCAGTATTTCAGAAAGATGATTTGGGTCGGAAATACTTTCAGACTTATGGTGAAATGCTTCAAGGGAGCGCCACCGCTTTCTTGCAAAAAATAAGAGAATTTGCATATGAAGGCTCGAAAACCTATGAAAATCATTAGCAAACGAAAGCCTTCATTTTTATGCTGATTCTTCATTTAATCTTCTTTCGTTTTTTTCCTTCCGCTTCGCAGTTTGCACAAACTGAAAAGAACAGCGGTAGTTTGGGTATTCAGAAAGGATTTGTTTTTCAACAAAACCATCATCAAGAACGAAACCCGCAAAAATTATTTTATCGCTGCTTCCACTACCTTTTCGATTCCATTCTGATCCAGGGCTATCACTCCACACTTAATGTTTTGCAGTTTTTCCATTTTATTTCAGTTTAAAAAATCTTTTAATGAATAGAGCACAAACGTATTTAAATATGCGATAGTACGGTCTCTTCGTCTGTTCTGTTCGTAGGTTTCGCTGAGCGTACAAAGTAAATCCGATATTAAAAAGAGCAACGTTCTCTGTGAAATGCACTTGGTGAAAAAAAACTTCAAATATGCAAATCTTTTCTGTCGAACTCTGTTCAAAGTAAAGCTTTGTATAAAAAAAGTAGAATTCTTACTATCACTCATGTTTCATATTCTCATTTGCGTAACTCTTTCATGAACTCGCTAGAGCAGAAAAGATGATTCTTTTTTTTTTGCTATCCGATTAAGATGCTTCTGCAACTTCCCTGTTCCATGTGTGTTTGTGGAAAAAAATAGATAAATGAGTTTCATTAAGAGAGAATAATACACAATTTCATTTCGTCAAACGCTTAAAACAACACAATTTCCATTTGTTGCAAATAGGTACAGCAATGTC
>JAAXOA010002660.1:0-12772 GCA_036561885.1 Salina celebensis
ACTCTTGCTCTGGCAATTTCATAATATTTAATTTCACGTAGGACATGTTGTACATAAAGCAAGCTAGACTACACATCGCATTAAAAGCTAATACATTGATGATGTAAGACAACATGGCCTGTTTGTCGAGGAAAGGCAGTTTCATTTCATATACACACACAGAAAACTCGTTGTTGATGTTTTGTTATTTTCAGTTTGTTATTCTTCACTTGTTGCTGTGCACTGGCACTTTGAAACCACTTTCTTGTGCCTTCTTCAAAATTAATCCTAGAGTTTATTACGACTGTCAATCCAGTCAGTCAACATTAAAAAACATAAAGGACGTGAGGCTAAAGTTGGTGTGGGGTGTCGGTTGATCTCATGGATCCAAGTATTCTTAGCGTTTTACTCTGTTTTATGATTGGAATGTATATCCACCTTTTTAATTTTTCTTCTGGACAGGTGTACGTGGAGAGACACAGGCACAATTAAAACCTTTGAGCTTGAGCTTTGATAACAAGCAAAGGGAACAGTTTATCGGTCAGTCGATGTAAAAGTTGATTATTTCATGTACTTATTAAGCATTCCCAACATGAAAAACCGTCCGAATATGAATAAGAAAATTTGAGCATGACATTTAATTTTATCTTGTTTGGAAATCACCAATGCTGCATTGAGAATGCAACCTAAAAGGATCTATCATGACGGTGCCAGGGGAGACGAAGAAAATCGCTGGGACAAACCTGTGACATGTCACAGTCACAACCTTATGAACCAACTACTAATTTGGTCTTTGCTGGACAAGAAGCGTGTATTTTGATAAAGAAGTAGATAATAATGAAGTTTTGAAGAATAATATTATGCAAAACCCTAGTCATCATCTCTGTAGAACTAATACAAGCTCCATCACAAAATAGATTGGGACATGTAAAAATATAAAATAACACGATGATTTGCCGTGTTATTTTTGTGTTACCTGGAAACTGGAATATGGGACATATTCGTCTAGTTAATACGTAGAAATCTAAACCAATTTAGTCAAACGCTTATGCTTTGCATTTCCATAATGTATCATTTTGATAATAATAGCAAACAAAAGCTAAAATATGATTTGCAAGGAAAGTAGCATCAGCCAGCGGAGGAGTAAATGTCAGGATTAATATAAGGTATGTTCGTTAGAATTTGGCCGGCCAGTTCGAGGATGTGAACCACTCAAACTTTTTTACTCAGTTACATAAGAGAATTTTCGATGCTTGGATGAGCATCTTGTACATTATACTATGGGATGAATATTCCTACATTATGGCCAGGAGAAGTTTGATGTTTTTTTTCTTCCAGTCTGCTTCAGGACGAAGATAATTTCTCGTCAACTTGTCATTTGCTGCATCTTTTCTTATACCTTTCGCTGTGTCCTTCTCATAGTCATACCTGTAGCAGATCATTGTAACTGTTAGAGATCTAATCGAGCCTTTTTTAACGAAGGAAAAGCTTAATACCACCCAGAGTTGACAATATACTAGTGACTGGCATCACAATGACAGTGATCGTAAAAACCTAGCGAAAGACAAAGCCCAAATGACAGAACACGGAAAAAAATCCTTCTAATTAAAATTCTACTCAAAGAGACGGATTTTGTGACATTATTCAATCTGACTCTGATAAGCTCATTACCAAGTCATACGAAAAGAAAACAAGTCAAACAGAAATGAATTTTCCTTCGACTCGCTTCACCAAATAAGCTAGGATCACTTTTCTCGTGTCTTTGAATACAGGTTATATGACAACACAGGGATTGTACAATCAAACTTTGCATCATCGAAGAGTCGTCATTAGCTAGTTTGTTGTTTCAAGTATTATAATGAACGTGGTTTTTACCTAATCACATTGAAATTAATGATTATCAATTTCAAAGAATAAGAATGTAAACATAATCATCCGAAAAATGATACTAGGCATGAAGTAATCAAAATGAGAAAAAAATGATGCAGTAAAAACAGCAAGAAAAGATGGTCATGAAAAAAAAAAAGTTAAACACCTAACGCTTTTAAAGCATTTTTTTCTCCACCAATCCATAAACGACGAATCTAACTTATTAACTACTCGACAGGGCTAAACCAAAAGTATGCAGAACAAAGCGATACCAGATATTAACTTCTTTGAACAAATCTAGTCCCCGCAGTCCACCATCATCATAAATTTCTCTTTGACTTTGAAAGGAATGAGCATATTCTACCTTGTGGATTTTTCAGCTTCCATTGTTGTTGATATTATTACTTATTATTTTTATTAGTAATAACGTATCCGTTCGGTTTTTACAACAAAAACGAGAAAATTCCTTTTTACGTAAGTAAAGTTGACCTTTTCTTCTATTCACTGGGAAGATTCGTTTTCTTAAAAGCTAAAGTCAACATTACATTTTAGAGAGGATATTAGCTAAGCCAAAAAAAATCGTCCCACGACTAACTACGATTCCTTTTCTCCAGAGAATTCGTTCTTTCCATTCTATTATTACTTTCCATTATGGATTTTTTTTAGTTCTTTACAGTTCAAAGAACAAGATGAAATCCTTAATAAGGATGGGAAAAAAGGTATAGATTCTTGTTTTCATTTTGTAACCGATCACCTTGAATATTATCATCTCGTCTCAGTCTTGTATCTTATGAGTAATCTATGAGGAAACACCACGCTGCTCTCTTCTTTTCTTAATATTATCCCATCATAATCTTGAGAACAAGATGAAATGAGGAAAAAATCTTTTTTAATGTGCGTCCGTTTTTATTCTTTTCGTCTTAAGAATGACGACAACAGTGATCACGTCAGGCCAGACTGCTTGCCTCCTCAATTGTAATGACATTTGACCTCTGAACATTCTTTTCATCTTTTAAAAAGTAGGTATAAAGGCAGTACTGGTATATCACTATAGGTATGGACCCTTCTGCCGAAGATGAGAAAAAACACAAACGTTTTCTTTTAGTAATCATAATACCTTTTTTTGCTGGAAGAAGTCAATCTCTCTGCTCTTCTATTCATGAAAAAAAGCCATCGGATAAATGAGAGAAAAATGTATAGAGTCTTGCTAAGCATATACAATTCATGACAAAAGTTTGTTAATACGAATGTGTCCATTCTATAAATTTATAAGCATTCCTCTCTTTCTCACCTTTATCATCTCTCTGTTTGTTCCCTGGAAAAATTCCAAAACCTCTGCTCATCAGCAAGCCAAAAGCCATCGTTAAAATTATTATTCAACATTTTTACTTTCTTACCTACCTACTTGCTCACACCAAGTGAAGCTAGAGTCTGTATTCACAACGGATTATTAATGTGCATTACTAATGTGCTCCTTGTGTCTTGTAAGATGGAACTCACACAGATTTTTTTTCTCTCTCTTTCTTTTTCACTTCCAAAAAATAAACAATACATACCAGAGGTATAGATGATATTGTGAAATAAGAAGCCATGCCGAGTGATGTTATATGTGTCATTTTTATTTTCCTATGCATTATCCCTTACCACTGTTCTGTTATTCCAAGGAAGAATAATAACAATAAAATACTCACAAGAATAGGAACCATACCATACTATCGGCATTTCTTCATCAAAGCTTACCTTTATGGATTTTTCTTGAAAGATGTTCAATCGTCGTCTTTTTTCATTTCGTTTGTTACTCATTCACATCATTCTTTCTTCTTGTATTTGATCTGTGGTTGAGCCCCACCAGAGGTGTAGTAACAACTCCAAAAGTTCGTCTTCTCAGATTACCGTTCCTTCCGTCTTTTTAAACGCTTCTCCTTGTTTTTTGGCGTATGAATGTATAATCATTGACACAACACCTGGAATAATTAAACAGAAAGGTTCTCTTGGTTAGCTCGTATTGAAAAAAAAAACACGTTCAGATCCTGGTGAACACATATCTCGTTCATTTTACACCTTCATGAATATACATAAGGCAGCAACAAGAAAATTTGTACATAAAATAAAAAGGTGAGGTGACGTGTTGAACTCTAAAACACCATCTCATTGATACAACAAGCAACAAGATGAAGTAAAATGTTGAGCTCTGTATATCTTCAAGGTTAATACCTTTTAAGACGCTCACGTAAACTTCTAAAGCGCTTTTTATTACGGTCAGATGTATCATTCACGTAGGGAGAGGATATACCACTTTTTTGCTACTAAACCATATATCTATACACCTACCAACTATTCTACCTACACCAGACATTTAGGTTCCAGGATAATGTTTATAAAAAGTATAAACAGTCAAAACAAGCGAAGGGATCATCACAAATAGTAGGTGTACATGTTGCGTTGCATGGTAAGTTCAACATAAAAAAAATTCTAGTCAAGCCCTTGATTTGTTTTTTTCTTTTTCTTAAGCTTAAAACTTTTTTTTCTTTTATGATAATTGTATTGAGCCAAAACTGGTCAGCGAACAGCATGTTAAATGTTGTGAACTGGGCAGAGAGGAAATGGGATACTATGTTTATTAAAGACTTTTGTTGTAGCTTTGGGCAGTAATTTTCTCTTTTACTCCAAGTCGGCCAGAAGAAAAGTAACGAGCATGGTCACAAAACAAAGCTGAGATAAAATATATGCCAAAGATAAATTTTTATCCTGATTCAGAAACTCTTGTTTTGAAGATGGTCGCCCCTAAATGTCAAGTCAATGGTCATAATCTAAGGTAACACCTGAGAGAGAGAGACCAGTGAAGGAAGAAAATAGAGAAACTGTTTCATTGTTAGCTCATTTTATATAAAGGAAGCAAAGTGGAAAGGAATTCTCTAATAATTTATGTATCATGCTCTTCATTTTATTATTTCAAACAGGGTGAGCTGGGTAAGTGATTATAGTTTGGTTGTTATTACGCTAAAAAGTTTTTGTTGATAAGTAGTCTGTGCTCTTCAAACAACTAATTTTAAGTTTGATATTTGCTGATGTGATGTGTGGAGGAATGGAGGTCCAACCGACAGACCTTTTAACAAAGCATGAACAACAGTTGAGGTAAAGTAATGGCCAGTCATCATTATCAACGTGATAGTCATCCTCAATTCTTCCCTGATTATTATTACGATTGTGACCGCATCTCATCATCATCAAAGTCATCCTATTCTATCCAAACTTGACCGGCCGACCCGCACTAAGAAAAATCAAAGTTTTTAGTGGGCAGTTTATTTTTCATTTCCTTGACAGTACGAACTTTTTATTTGACATTTTTCCGTCTCTCCAACACAGTATCACCAAACAACAGTGAACTCACAAGCTGTCCACTAATTGCAGATGACTTGTTATTGTTAGTCTTTTTTTACGCAGACAATCATCAACAGGGCTATTTCATTGAAGGAAACTAATAAAAAAGAGCAAAACTTTGAGTAAGCAACAAACAGTAATGATAACAATGATGATAATGCTTTTCTGCTGCCGGTCACTTTGTGGAGATATTTTGTCTGTATGCATCAGCAGAAAAAGTGGAATCTTTTCAGCCACAATTTCTTTCAACGCTAAAAGCATCTTAGAAAGTACAAATGGGTCGCTGTGCAGAAAAATGTATCCCATCCCAGAGCTACTAAACTAGATCTGCGTCGTTTTTATAGGGTACTGTTTGCAGTACAGCATTCCTGCAAAGTATCACAAATGACAATAGACCACTTTGTTAAAAAATATTAAAATAAATTAACCATATCAGAAGGATAATTGTATTATTTACTTAAATTCAGCTGTTGTAATGAAAAACAGTCAACAGTGGTCTACCAACTAAATGAAATCTTTGGTTATATGTAGTCCGACAGTGCATGTTACCCATTATCACTGTCTTATTCCTCTAAGTTTACATTTCAAGTAAAAAGTAGACATTATCGTAAGTACAAACAACAACAATAGCATTTGCAATGTAACGCATTTTCGGTAATGACAATGATGACAGTGCAGTGGTACACCCACTCGTTATCTAATCTCTTTTTTCTCCTCGTGCATGAGTATATATTAACATACATAACATAACGAGTTTGTTTAATATTGTGCACATATACGTGATTTCATTGAAAACTGCATCGAAAATGCAGAGTGACGTTGCCTGAAAACTTTCACAGTAACTGGACATGACAACGCAAAATATCTCAAGAATGGGCAAGGCAACAACTTGAAAACATTTCGGGATGCCGTTGATATAAAGTTCGGTCGGGTTAAAGATTGCAAAACAGTTCCCTTCTACTACGCTTACACCAAAGAGAAATACAACGTTTCTTGTCGCAACTTGGATAAGTACCATAGGAACAGGTATATGATATTGTGACGTTGACTTGCTTACGCAGTCATTATGTTTTGTGTAGGTCCAAAATCTGTATAAAATTGCTGCTATGTACTGGAAAGCAGCTAGTAACATGGCAACGCACCAGCATGAGCAAATTAGCCCTCACTGAGTAAGGTATAAAACAGGAATAGTGGACTTACCTGAGAATAAATTAATTGGCAGCGTTTTGAATGAACGCTTCGTTCATTCACAACGTATGGTAGCATATAAAACTCACTTTTAATCTGACTTGATTATTTGCATAAATTTTCAAACTTCCATTCTTCGCTTGTATTCATTAATTTCAGCTATCATTGTGAGCTTTATGCCTGCCAAGAGAATTTTCCCCACAAAGACGGAAAGACGCAGCCACTACCAGGTAATGGCATGGTGGTTTTCAAATAAATTTGTTATGATATCCACTATAGAAAAAACTGCTCCTTAAATTCTTCGTCTTAAACCACCCGTTTGTGTTACTTTCATTAAATCTGTCAGAGATTTTGTTTTCTTAAAACCTGCTATATTATAAGAGCGTAATTAATAGTCTGTTCCGAGAGAGTTGTCTTTTACAAAATTTGTAATTGCCCTTCTTGTGTCCCAACCCAAAAATACATTTTTTTCTTTAATTTAAATACTTTCGTCCAGATTGTCTTGAGTCTGAAAAAAGTGCACACTTTTAACATAATTTATGCGATCTTTTGTGTGTAAAAAATACCAAAGGATTTCCTTTCATCGCCATTAAACTTTCTACCCAAACTTCGTCAACGCTTCTCCCCTTGTTCTCTTTGATTAAAAGAAAATTTTATTACTCATTTTTAAGTTGGCTTCACCAAAATTTCATCCCAGACTTCCATAATGCTACGATAAACAATAATTACCTTTACTATTTAAGCTCGCATTACGTCGTAGGCTTGTAAATCGGGTAGATGGACGATGAAATAGAAATCAGCAAGACGGGCGTTCAGGATTTTTTTTATTAAAGACGAACCCCCTACCAACTCGACATGCTTTTTTCGTGTTAAACGTATTTGTGATAGAGGAATGGAATGCATAAAATCAAATAATGAAATACCATCTCATCATGATTCCCAACATAATATAATCATTTTGACCAAACCTTTCCCTCTCCTCCTTTCATGATGCTCTGCGATCAATGATCATCATGATCATGTTTGAAGATTGTGGTGTCATAAAAAATCAACCGAAGAATATAAAAGAAAAAAAAGCGTTTGGCGAGAATGAGAGACCAGATAGACTGAAAAACAGCAAAATGCTATTTTTTACGACAAAAGCTCTGATTACGGACGACCAACATGTGTAAATTCATAAAAAAATCGAAGCTGGAAGCTTGGCATAAGAGTGGCGTATATTGGCCACCAAAGCATTGGGTTGGTTTTGAAAGGACATTGTTTCAATTGACGCTTGGCAGAAGACGCATTCTCTATTTCTCTAGATTTTTAAGAAACCACCTCATAAAACAAAGGCTGTCAAACTTGATTCTTTCTTGTTGCTTACAACTCGACTTATCCCATCCAACCAGCAAGCTGCCTGTATAACTCGGTGCATCTTGTGTTCGTACTTAATAATCGTCATTGTCGTCTCAAAGTCAAAAGAGAAAAAATTGTACATGGAAAGTAATAATATGAGCGATCATGATGGCATGGGTACGGCCAAACACAAAAAAAAACCAAATCCTTAACAAGACTAGATAACATACATAACATAAGTACATGTTATTGCTGTATTTGTATTTATTTTACAGTCTCATGCCCTGCTTTGTACTATCCACTGATTCATTTCATTTTAATGATCGTCATCACCGTTCCAGTCGAATAACAATTTGATATGATGAATAGAAATGCAAATGGAAGGAAACGACATCAACTGATTTCAGAATAATATAAAAAAACACAATGTAAAATAGTAATTCTGGTTTATCCGAGAAACTCAAAACTACATTAAAGATTATGTTAATATTAATGAAGAGAATTACTCGTGACTCGTGACAGTGTTTGTACCACTACGGACCAGCTTTTACGTAATGGAAAGTAAAGAATATAATAATTTCCCCCTGTCGTGAGAATTGGGTAGCTCATTGTTATATTATTTTCTATGCCACCTAAAATAGCGAGAATTATGGGAGACTTAAATTATCCATTTTATTTGCCGGTAGTTGATTCTTTGAATCAAACTTAATGAAAATTACGTTCCTCGAAATAATTCATTTGCGAATCGTTCGGAAAGAAATCGATGCCAGCTAACTTTAGGCTTCTAATGCAAAACTGTGGTATACGTGTAGGAAACATAAGGACTTTATGCGTAAAATTATTGTGTCATTCATGATTTAAGAGAACTTTCACTGGTCGTCAATGCTTTTTAATGTGTAGCAAGAAAGAAGCACCAGTCATTGAATTCACATATTCTGGCTCTATGCAATCCTACTAAAACGAACTGTCTGTAAGAAAAGAAGAGCCAGAGTTTGCTCTCTCCGTTTCTGTTGCGCCCCTACAGATCTCGCTCCATTCATCTCGCTATCATAAAAAGCTGGGAAGCGAAGCTCCAAATGAAGGAAGCGACAGCTTTTCTGGCTCTGTCAGGGAAAAGTGTTTATAAGCCGTGCTGTGCATGCCGTTACCTGTGCAGTGCAATGTGGGCAAATTGAACATCATTTTTATCAGCAGTTTTACGAAAGGTGTTTACAGTCATTCAACTTTCAATCACATTGTATATCTGAATTGCTTTAATTGGTTATTGCATCTACTACCTTGCACTCAGTTGATGTTTGAGTTTCTATTTATTACACTTTTCTATAAAAGAACGGTACGCTTGTGCTTCGTTGTTTGCGATCCTCTGTAGAAGGTGCACATACCTCATATTGTCGTACGTGAGAAAAAAATCTGATTTGATTTCAGGGAAATTAGATCGGTAACAGATTGTCTACGTTTTTTCAAATGTCTTGCACTCGTCATCTCCAGAAAAGCTGAATACATTTACTACAAAAAAATATAAATAAATACAACATGATTTTGTACATTTTGAATTCACAAGAAACACAGTATACGTGACTTTATCATGGAAAATAGCACACAAAGTAATATTATATCTTGACGGGTAAACGGAATTAAAAAGAAGGATGAAACTAGACATTTCAACTTCACATATTTAACAACATTCTTATATAAACATTATGATATATCATAATAATATTTTCGTTTCAGGGTCGTACGAAGAATGACATGACGCTGCTGTACGTGTACATATTAAAATTTTTACATGAAATAAATTAGGAACATGCCAACATCACGCATCTGCTTTTTAAAGAGAACTTTTCAATTTTGATTTTTGATATGACACTCTCGGAAGAATACTGATGTAAGCATGCCTAACCACCCCACATCAACAAACGGAAAATGTAACGTGCAATATCCGATACACATACAAATGCGATTATTTTGCTGTTATACGATGATTGGAAACATCAGTTTCATGCAAAGATAAATTGATAGCATTGTAATATGTATCAACTTAAAGATATTTTCGCGTATGATGACTTATCTTGCTATTCACTCTCTGATCATCAAAAAATCTTCACAAAAACGACGGTGACCTATGAAGTTCTATTGAGGCATTGTACTCTATTCGAGGAAGATTTCACAATCTTGTGCTCTCTATTAAGTAAGGTAATTTTAATGTTGCACATACATTATACAGTTCTCTTCCTGTCCAATATCCTATCTTGAATATTAACTATTTTATCTCAAGAAATCGATGTAAACCCTAAGTACAAATCATTTCTCAATCTTCAGTAGGTTCATCTGTGGACTAGACATTGTACAATTTAATGAGCGACTGCGCTGTAATTTATATTTTATTACTATTACTGCATATGTGGTTGGCTTGTATTTACTCCATAATGCAATTACTACATACTTCCGAAAATGAAATTCCATCGGAAAGCCAAACTTTAAACCCAGTTATTAAGCTAGACATTAGTGCAATCCTTTCTGATACTACCGTACTACCACAATTATGCATACCACAAACTANAACTATCGACATCGAAACAAATTCGAAATTCTCCATCGTCCAATTTAATCTCATTAAGGCGCATATCCTCATCACAGACGCTATTATCATCCTCAATTTTTTTTCTTTTCTAGCTGTAATGGCATTGTGTAAACCTCTCGGGATCCAATTATTTCCAATGATTTGCAAAGAAAAAAGAAAATCTATATGATGTATGTACATGTGAACAATCCCGCATTGTGGATATTGAGTACGAAAAACATACCTAGAAATTCTACTCAATCAAACGGTTTTACGTACATTACTTGTTTTCCATTGCGATAATGATCACTTGAACTGAACAGTATTGCTTGTTGAAGAGAAAAATAAGGTGGTACGCATACTAACAAAGAATGTAACTTAATTTGTTGTGATGCTATATTGGTTAAAAAAGAAGTATTGCCATTCATACTTGATAATGCACCTATGTATATAAACTATAGATATAAATTGCAAACATATAATGATTTTCGTTAAAGTACACGTAGACTTTTTTCATTAATGACTCCTAAATGCTCATCCTCCATCGTCAAGAAGATTGTAATGACTAAACAAGACGGAGGAATGAGAAGGATGATTTTGTTGATCAATGAGCTTCATACGCCACATGACGAGGGCAAGCATCTTTGCATACCATGCTTAAAATTCATAAAGTTTAGACTGATTCTCCATTTTAGGCAAGGATCTTGAATAAATCTGTATCATGCCACCAAGTCGATCACCTCTTGTAAAATATACTTTTGAATCTCGTCTTGTGGTATTGGTATTTGGTGTGTGTTTGGACTCAACATGTCATCATACACGCTCTTCGTGCACTTTCGTACAGGCGTAAAAAATTTTACGGTCTTCGACGTGTGTTGATCATGCAGTAATCAACAACAAGAAAAAAAACTATAATGGCGACAATGATGACTTCAAATGTTACTTTTTCGGTATATGTTATAGAGCGGTAACTGATGCCGACCAAGTACACTTTGCATTACATGATTTGATGTTGCACACGAATATTAAAAAGGGTAACGAATAACGATGTCGAGGAGGACAGAACGTTAGATAAGCAAAGGGAGACTTATGTCTTGATGTTTGATGTTGATAATGATAACGATGAGAAGACATGCTGTTGAAGCTGTAGAGAGAGAACCGAGTTTGCTAGTTCTCCACAGGAGACAAAGACTGGCATTTTTTATAGATTAAGCATTGAAGAAGCTAAGCATTAATACAGAAAAAAAACGGTTGAAGAAGACGCGCATCATCAACATTAGTAGCTTGACATCATCTCGACTTCGAAGACCAAGTCTTGATAACTATCATCATTTTCATATTATAATGTGAAAATTGTGCATTGCGCTATCAGCGTAGATTTCATTCTCCAAGTTCAAGATCTCAAGTGGCTGATTTTCATTGTTCCATTCTGTCCGTATGTATCCCATCCATAACATTTTCATAATGCGTTTGTCTATGGTTATTGTTGTTATCTATTAAAATGTTTTATGGCTACTATAATTATTTTGGATCAATGATAGAGTCACGTCGTAGCTAGCTAATTACTACTGAAGGCAAATTACTCTCTGAGAGGGAATGCACATTAATCATGCGAGAACAAAACAGAACCAGCAAGCGACTCAAGGAGAGTGAAAAGATCATGCAAATAATATTTTTTAAGTTACCAAAGACGTTGATGATATGGACAGATTGTTACTGCTTCTGACTTTAGACTGGCACATTCTACGAAGCAGGTATACCCGAATCAAAAACTTCATGGTAGGTATATATATCACAACCCGTTCATACAGCACAAACCAGTGTTGTGTTTTGTACATTATCCACCTCAAGATTATCGGCCTAACTGCCTAACAGGCAAGAAATCAAAATCGTCACGACTTTTCCGTTTTTTTCTGCTCATCGTATGGTGTATGATTATTCTTTATTGGCTGGCAAAGTAACAATGCGCAATTGGTTTGGCTAGAGCAACTTTTACAAGTCAAAGCCAAGGTGCGAAATTATAGAATCTAAGAAAAGCGCATCACCTAAAAACGATCATATACATATTTCTAGCTGTAAAGATGAATAGGTGTCGATTAAAAAAGCAATTAATCAAGTTAGTTGCGCCCAGAATAATAACGATGGCATGAAAACATTAGCGGTTTTGGTTTGTACATTTTTTAACAGAGAAGTTGGTTGTTTTGCAGAAGAATTTCAAAAAGAAAAGCCCCGGTTCTCTTATGCAATAATGCTTCATCTGATGATGTGAGTTTACGTTTGCAAGTAGGGAACGAAGGAGCATCTAGTGGAACATCCGTGAACAATGCCCATTGAGAATCCGTAGTGCTGCTTTTTATACGCACACACTTTGTCTACTTTTTCGGTTCAAGGGTGTTTGGCATCGCGCATAGCGTCATTCCATTTGAGTCTGTATCTTTCCCTGATCTATGCATTTTC